>PVJO010007939.1:0-78464 GCA_004026905.1 Hystrix cristata | reverse complement strand
GGCAACAGGGGAAAGAGAGGGGAAAGGGAAAATATGGAAAATGATGAATGAACCTGATATAAATAGGGGGGAAGGGAGGACAGGGGAGGGGCGGGGGAGAGGGGGAGAACCAAGATGCACCATGTATAGGTACAGAATAAATGTAATGAATGTGATCAATGTATGTAGAATGTACCAATACATGCTCTTGGTTTAAAATAAATTAAAAAAAAAAAAAAAGAAATCAACCAAACACAAATGCTGGTGGGGCTGTGGGGAGAAAGGAACCCTCCTCCACTGTTAGTGGGAGTGTAGACTGGTCCAAACAATGTGGAAATCAGTGTGGAGATTCCTCAAAAAATTATAACTAGAGGTTCTATTCGACCCAGCTATACCTCTTTTTGGTATCTTCCCAGAAGAATTAGAAAACCTTGTACCACAATGATATATACATGACAATGTTTATAGCGACACAATTTGTAATAGCTAAATCTTGAAAACAACCCAAATGCCAAGCAATTACTGAATGGTTAAAAATATGGGGTTTTTTTATACAATGGAGTACTACTCTGCCATAAAAAGGATAAACTTGAAACATTTATAGGTAAATGGATGCACCTCGAGAACATACTCTTAAGTGAAATAAAACAGACACACATGACTACATATCCAATTGCTTCTCTGATATGAGAAACCGTAAGTGTAAATAAGGGCAAAAAGCTATAATAGATATTGTGAAAAAGAAAGACAATGTCCGAATGGGAATAGAACTGGGGGGGGGGGCAAGGAAGGAAGGGAAAGAGAAAAGAAAAGAAAAGGAAAAAAAAGGAAAAATATAACTAAAGCTTTTGTAAATAAGGAGGGGAGAGGGAGTGAAAGGAAAGGGTGGGACACATCATGTACGGGCACATATTAACTATGGTGAACGTGATCATTATGTTTCTCTACAATGTACCAATACATGATTTTGGTTAAAAAAAATATATATCATTCATAAAATACAAGCTTCAGGACAAAGGAGTAGAGGACAGGGAACGCTTATTGGCCTTTGTGCCCCCAGCGCCCAGTACAGAGCCTGGCCTATAAAAGGTTACTGACGTAAAAACAAACAAAAAAACACGAATCAATTCCAAGATGGTTTGCAAGTAGTTCGAATGATGAGACTGGATGATGCCTGCCTATATTGTTTTTCTGTTGTTTGATGTCCTTCAAACATGACCATAGTCATTTTTATTACAGCCTTGGAAAGAAGGCCAACAGTACAAAAAATTTCATTTATTACTAATAGAATGTATTTGTTTGGTATGCAGTGTGATTCTCTTTGTGCCTGTTACGTGTGCATTTAAAAAATTAGTTGCACCTTTTCCTTTCAGAGGTGCTTAGTAACCATGTTTTTCAGATACAAAGGCCTATAGAGCAAGTCCCACTGCCCTGTGAATGGGGCCTTTGTTCTTAGCACTGTTTTGGTAGGAAATGGTTGCTATTTAGGTCTCCAAGAGGGAATATAAACTATGCTCACCTAATCAAACAGACCAGTAAATACAGCAGTTAATCTGACAACTTCAAATTCCTGAGTTGCATTCTGAGAAACAATTTAACACCAACAATCATTTAAAGCGTATGTAAATCATAAGCCTTTGGTTACTAAGAGGGTTATTGTCTTTTATTTCCTTTCATTTCATTAATTACTGCAAATGCCTGGTTCCAAATCATATTTTAGCATGGAGATTTCTTGGTACTAGAAAAGAAAAGAAATCACTTCGGAAAACATAGTATTAAAGCTCAAAAATAAAACACATTACCCAGACGTAAAGAGAGGAGGGGAAGAGTGTGGATGCCTGTATGAAAGTCGAAGATGACCCTTTCAGATTGGTATGCTAGAAAGAGAGATTGATCCTGAGGACAGGAGAAACCCAAGTATATGTCTGGGATGTCCGCTGTTCTCATCTCTTCAGATGGTTTCTTCAAACTAATCTGCCCTGTGGCTGTGAAATAAAAAGCAGTACCTGTTTGTTCAAGTTATTAGCAGTTTTACAGTCTATTCAGTAAGTCACCTTGAGAGTCCAGTCACCTTTGGAGAAACAAAAGCACTGAAACAATACATGTGTGGAAAAAATAAAATACACCTCATTCTTAAATGCACTACATAATAATACTTTAAACCCAAACAAAACCAGCAAAAACATGCTTTTGGTTGAGGTATGAGATAGAAATAATCGCCTTTTTAGATTTTGTTGGCCAACACTTGCAACAGCCTCTTAAAATTTTGTCCTTGAAATCTTTTAGGGAGCAGGGTCCAATGCGCACACAGCGTACGGTAAAAGTACTATCTGAACTAGTCCATCTCTTTCGTAGAAAAAGAGTCTAGTGTTTCTGGTTTTTAAAGGAGGCTTTGTCACTTCTGGTTGAATGTTTATTTTACTGTCTCCTGCACCACAGAGGGCACTTCACCTATAAAGAGTGATTATAGAGCGTTGGGACAATTTGAATACGCTAATCAATGCTAGTTAAGGTAGGAATAAATAAAGTTTTATGGCACCAGGGTTTCTACCTTTCACGGAAATTATTGTTAATTTATTGAATCAATAATCTTAAAACAATAAATTATGATGCCCTTTGTTTTACGAAGCCCTTCTCACAGTGTGTTAAAAAGCAATGGCTTTATAAATACTGCAGCAGTCTGGGAAGTTTTTTTTTTTTTTTTTTTTAAGCAAGTCTTTGTATGTAGTCTGCTATGCAAGAGATTAGTCTATAAAAGTTAAAAGTGTGTGTGGCAGGATGGGGTGAATTTGAACATGGGTAGACACTAAAAGAATAATAATCACAATATTCCCTTTACTACTTAAAGTGGCTGCACACAGAATTTGCGTTCTTTTTTTCATGAAATCAGTCACCACTTGTGGTGACTTGGTTTTATTGTTTGAGAATTATAATTTATTAAGAACATATTTATTACAAATCAGGGGAAAATATATTTAGCTGATACAGGCTGGAGACTGACTAGCCAGAAGAAATAGCTGCCCTCAATGTTTTTTCTCCTAGTCTTAGTCTCATTTCTAATCTATTCTCCACCAAAACCCTTAGGGAAAATAAAACTCCCAGACTCATTTTGAATTTTGAACCTTCTCCTATCCCGACTTAGCAAAGATAAGATAAAGTGACTAAAACAGTGTCTGGCCCCATGGCTGACTCAAAACAAAATACCAAGTTCCCTCTCTGGGGCTATGCTAGTACTGCCTCTCCACCCCGCACACAAGTTTAACAGGTCATGAGAATTGTATCCTTGAAATCTTTATTAGTTTTCTCATTATGTTTTTACCTTTCATAGCTATCAAAGTATCTTTTGGGTACCTATTCATCCTGTTACAAAATTGTACCCAAATGCAAACTCTCTGGCTTTAAAAAATAAAATATAATGGGGAAAGTGCACATTTGGGGTAATATCTGCAGATGAGACATTACTGTAGAAGCGATGTCCCCGAAGTACCTAATATCCAAAGCTTTCTGTATAGATTAAGCTTCTCTAATGGCCCTACAGCTACTATATACAATTATCTACTCACTAACAGCATCCCTTAAAACAGACATAAGGGATCTTTGAAGCCGAGCTCTGCATACCTTAATTACGGAACCAATTTGGGACACTATTTGTTCCAACATTTTTTAAAGGCCTTCCCTAGATTATAAGAACACATCTAATTCAGGATTATTTTTTGTGCTTGGAGACTTCAGACTTGAATGCAGGCCGCTGGAATGGCCCCCCAGAGTGCCCGTGTTTGCCACCACCTTCTGCTGGGGGTTTTATAGCTTTTGTTACATACTGACCTAAAGCCAGAAATATTATTCCCTGGAGCTAGACTTGTGACAAAAGCAAGCCTTGCTTGAGATTCGACTCTGACAACGGTACTGTAATAATTTAGCACTGAAGAGCCAGAAAACTAGAAGCCAAGAATTCGTGGAATTTTCATCAATCATTGATAAAGTGCTTTGAGAAACTTCCAGTGAGTTCAATAAAATCACCCTGGAATTCTGAAGCGTTCAGGAGACATACCTGGACACAAAGAGGGAAAGGAGACCCAACAGGTGTGGAACAACTATATTTGTCACAAGCGATGCTAAATTAGCCAAGTCCTTGGCAGAAGTCTTCAGTCTAATCTGTGTGTAAGAGATCGACACAAGCAAGGAGATTCCTGGGCCTATATTACTGAGAAGGCTGCGGTTAAATTAAGGGTTCCATTTGGAATTTAGGGGTTTTTTTCTCCTGCATATGCCTTCAGCAGCTATTGAGGCCCTGGATGCTGCCTGAAGGAAAAGGAACAATTGCACCCCTAAGTCTCTATTAGGATTAATGGAGGGTGAAACAGGATTCAAAGAAGTCAGTAAGAACGGGCTGAAATGAGCATAGAAAGAAAGTTATCATGTCCAGATTGGTTGCTGTATGCCAAGCACTGCCACAAGGATACTTATGGATGATTTCATTTCATTTTGGGTCAAGTACTGTAATCTTGATTGTAGAAATGAAGAATGGAGAATTCAGACAAGTAGAGATATCCCCAAAATAATAAGATGGCAGAACCAGAAAGTAGTAGACTTTACGACAAGGTTTTCCGACCTCCAAAGGTCATCCTTATACCAAGAGGCCATGAGGGCAGATTTCCCTTGAAGTTATTCTGTCACTTCACTCCATGTATCTTAAAGGAAACTTATCTCTTTTACTCACAGAAATTGGTCCAAATCTTGCTCTCATGGATATCCCATACTCTAAAATTCTCACAAAGGAAGAATCAATATCCACTTTGTACACACAGTATTCATATACCTCAGTGAATTCATTCATAAATAGGAGGGTTCAGTACTGATTTCATGTTCGTGGGTCTATTAATATTGAAGCAGTTTCCATTAATTGTATTCTTTCAGCATTAGGTCTTTAATGTTCCTGCTTTTCTCCATAATCCTCCACAAAATAAATTCTCTTCTTTTCTCATGTTCGGGTATGGGGAAGATGTATATATATACAAAACTGAGCTGGAACTCTTTGGGGGAAATTCAAGGACGGCCATACACCTGAACTTCACAAAAATGAAAGTATATCTTAAAAACAAGAAGGAAATAATACAGCACCAGAAACTGAGTTATGTCGTCACTTCATGTTATGGAAACAAGGGTTCAGTGCTCAGACCTCCCTTTTAGGAGTGAGGTTCTCTCCTCTCCCTACAACGGTGAGCAGTGGCTGCTCATACTTGATAGTTGAGAACTGCTCCATGACTTGCCCTTGGTGTAAGGAGCCACCTCTTCCCCCAAGGTTACTGCACTTTCCCAGGAAGTAGCCTACATGCAAGGACTGGTCTGTACCTCTTGTCTCACATGGGATAAGGCTCTGTCGTCTCAGAGTTCAGTCCTCCCTCTGCCTAATCCTCGCTCCTCTTCTCTCTTGCAGCTGATTTTCTAGAGATATGTCCTTCCCACGTGTCTCCATCTCACAGTCTGTTTCAGAGAACCAAACCTGAGACACCTCCAAAGGTACGAGTTTATCAAAGCCTGGCCATAAGTCACTTGACCCTTCTATTTTTGTGGCACTTATTCTTGTCATCGCAAACTAAATTTGTCACTCTTAATTAAATGCTTTATCTTACCTGTTTTGTAGCTTTTATTTTTTGTAGCTTCTGCATACACATAACTTTGGCTTACCCACAGCTCTGGCCTTCTCTTGGTCCTTCACGTTTTATCCATCATTGATATTTAGGAGGAATTTTTGAGCCAGTCTCTCTCATGTGTCACTAGTATGCTATCCATTTGGCTAATTTTGGTTTAGGTGCCTATCCTTGGTAGATGGAGAGTATATAAGATATAAAACATGGCCATTTCTGCTTAAGGAAAAGCTCATGGCATCTATCTGAGTAGAGGAAACTGTGAGTGTGACCATTTCTCTTAAAAGAGGAGGTAGACTTGATTGGCACCATGACTAGCCTCTCCATTGCATTCATGAATTCAATCTGAATGTAATTAATGTTCCAGCAATATCTAGGAATTAATTCAACAAGTACCTATAGAGCCTGGTAGGGGAAGCTATAGATCATTTCTACAACTTAATTCTTAAATTGAAGCTTTAGCTAGTTCTAGGAACCACATGTACACAAGCTCGATCAACAGGAGAAACCAAAATTTTATTTAATTTTTATATGTACATGGGAGCCCTCACAAGAAAGTGAAAATTTGAAGAAAAGGCCGAAGTAGAAAGCTTTTATACTTTTTAGATAAAGAATAAAAAATTCGTGAAGAAATGAGCAAACAAAGGAGTCTGAGCTAGGGACTGTAAATTCCAGAGGAAAACAGGAGATATATGGAGGAGCATAAAGCTAGTTAAGAATGAGGGTTGTTTTACTAAGTTTATTTATACAGATTCATCGCAGCATCAAATTGCCAGGAATATGCTGTTGGTATGTTGTCACTATTTCTGTACTAGAGGGTAATCCAAGCACTGGTTTCTTTCCAACATACTATTGGTGTATTGTTCTGAAAGAAACAGGACGGTTCCTAGAAAGAATAGGCTGTCCCCACAAGCCTCTCCCTGGAGCCGAGTAGGCCTGAATGTCTTTCCACACTTATTGTCCTATCATCAGACATTGCAAGATTCTGTCCTTCTCTGGGTGGAATAGCCCCAGGATCATATGTTACACGTGTGGCCGTCAAAACTGACAAACTACGTCATACCCTGAGCCCACAGCCTACCGAGACCAGCACATTACTGGATTCAGACCAAAGCCCACACTGCTGTGGGCTGCCTATTACTGAGGTGGACTTGTAGCCCAAGACTACTAGCTGATACTAGTTGGAATATAAGTCCCATAGACTAGGACTGCATATTTTCCCCGGGCACTGGAGCTGTTCTGGAATCTCCATACACAGGTATGCCTGGGGATGAGGTTTGTGGGGATTTACCCAGTGTTAACTTTCCCCAGCCCAGTAGTAAGTTTCAGGACAAAATCTTGTGCTTAATACCCTGCTATATCCCCAGTGAATGGAGTCTTGTACCATGAAATGCTTCCTGAGGTTGGGGTAGTGCTGGCGAACTTCATGGCCACAAAGACCTGCAAAGCCTCAGAAGTGCTCTGGGGCCCGTGGTATAGCCTAGCAGTGATGGGGCTGAAACATGAGTCTGTCCCTCCGTGGGTACAGGACTTTGCCTGGTGTCAGGGCAGATCTTGAACCCCATTTGTAACCACTGGCCTGACTGGTAATAACTGTGATCCCCAAGGTAGGGGGATGGTTGGATGAGACAGTCCTTTAGCCAAAAAGGCCAGTGCTAAGCTCGGTGGCAGCTGAGTCTCGCACAGTCACAGAGTACAGACCTACAAGGAATATGTATGTCCCTGGCTTCTCCAAGGGTGACAAGGACAAACGGATCTGTCCCAGCAGCATACATGCGTCCACCTTATGCCAAAGCTGGTCTAGAGACTCTCTGATCTCTGGCCTGTATATGGGGCCTTTATCATCTACCCAGTGCTTGATCCCAGCACAGCACTAGGATCTGAGACAAAGACTTGTGCTAACATTCAGGCCCTGCTCCCCATTGGTGGTCTTGCTCCCTACTCTGCTGCCAAGGTTGGAGGAGGTGTGGTAGAACTCATCAGCTACCTGGTCTAAGGCAGGTGCAGCAGCCCAATCTGTGGGTTTCAGCCTGGAGTGGGTAGTGATGGTAGGCGTGTCACAGGGCTTTGCCCAGCACTGGGTTTCACTGTACCAGACTTGGTACTGGGTTTCAAGTCTAAGGCCTGCACTTAGTTCTCTCTCCCCACTGAACTGGGAATCATCTCTCACCACACTGGGCTGCTTGGAGTTGAGGGAGTGGTGACAGGAACAACTCTTTTCTTTCTGCTTTCTTCAATACATCATTCCATTTTGTTATACTAAAAGCAGGCACTATGGTGTGTCATCAGATTCCTTAGCTCTTGTGAAGACAGTTTGGTATGTGACTAGCTCTTCAACTTGCTGTGTCTGTGGGGAGAGGTCACCAGAGGATCTTACTCAGCTGCCATCTTGCTCTGCCTCTCCTCTCTCACCTTTCAAATAAATAACCAGCACTCAAGTTCTTGTTTTAGGTTCAGCTTTCAGGTTTAGGTACTAGGTTGGAACAATGCACTTTAGCTGCAGTTGCAAGCAATTTACACAAGACCAAAGATATCCAATTGTTTATTTGAACACACTGAACTGCCAAAAGATATAAAGTAGATTTGAGAGCACAGTTCTCATGTGTTAAGAATAGAAATGTGTCAAGAAAGTTCTTGTGGTAGCCACTTGGGCCTATGCTACTAGTCTTCAATCTATTCTCTGGAGAAGGTTTTTGAGTGAATATAATGATAATAATATTACTCTAAATAATCAATTTCACCACTCACATGACCAAGCAGAAGCTGACTGCAACAGAATTCCACTACCAAGTTCTACAAAGCTGCATGTCAGCAAGTGGGGATTGGAGAAAGTTTGTTGTTCACTAAGTTATCTCATTGACTATGAGGCTCAAGGGGAATTTTGTTACCAGGAGAATCTGCGCTACATCTCAGGCAAAAGACAAAGGAAGACTGATTCCATAATCCAGATAACGATGGCGCATGAGTCACATTAACATCAAGTTAACTTCCTTCCAAATATCATTTAATCCCACAAGTCTGATTTTTTAAAAAGGCTTTATGCCCAAGAGTAAAAGGTGAAAGATTTATACGATCTGAAGAGAAACCAGAGTTTTATGCCCAAGAGTATGTCACCACTCTGCTCTAGATGATGTCAGAAGTCATTGCTTAATAATTACCAAATAATTATCATGACAATCAAGGCTTTTCGTAAAGGTAAAAAACACTTATTCCCTCCAAAGTAGATAGATGTATCCATTTTGACACTTTCTATTACTGATCACCTATCCTGGGGAATGATAAGTTTACAGCCAATGTTTATACATCATGGCGGCTATTTTGAGGTGAGACTAAAGAAAGAAGTGGGGGATAGGAAATTAGTTAATGATTTTAAGTTTTCTTTTTTATCTGACAGATAAAATTATATGTACTTACCACGGACAACACGAAGGCTTGAAGTATATATATTGTAGAATGACTAAATAATGCTAATTAAAATATGAATTACCTCAATGGATTACCATTCTGGTAGTGAGACTATTTTATACCCCCTCTCTTAGCATTTTTAAAGAATACAATGTATTATTAACTATAATCACTATGTTGTACAACAGTTCTCTTGAACTTATTCCATCTGTGATTAACTTTTAATCATATGATCGAATTTCAGTTTATACCTATTAAACTATTCCCCAGGATTCCCTGCACCAGATCGTCTGGTTCATCATCTTTCAATGTATCTTATAATCTGTCAGCCTTGTATCAGAGTCTTCTCTAAGTTTTATGACACTGACTGAAGTACTGACTTTGGCATGGAGATCTAGGTTACTTTTGTTCTACTCAAGTTCAAGAAACTCCGTACTGTTTATAAAGGCTTTTATCCTCATCCTCGCTGGCTTGGTTTTGTTTCACTAAGAGAGGGGTGACAAATAAACAAAACTGTCTATCAAAAGCATTGAGGAAGTAACAGTTTACACTATGTTCTCTTTATGATCTTTTCTTTTTTTTTTTTGGTGCTGGGGATCGAACTCAGGGCCTGTGCTTGCAAGAGAAGCACTCTAACCTCTAAGCTAAATCCACAGCCCACACTATGCATATTAATGCTGGATTGTTTTTTGTCTCCTCCTCTGGACCCAAATACTGCTACTCAATGACCAGAAAAAGCATCATCCTTCTACTGCTATTCATCTATCAGGCTTCTGGCAGGCTCTTATTTCATAAGGTGTCCAAGTAGAGATTCTTCTCCAAGTGGGAGGATCGAACAGAAGTGGTGACATAGTAAACTCTACCAGATCACACCTGTCTTATATTCTACTGGGTTTTTAAAATTTATTTTTAACTGATACATAAAAACATAAAAATTGCATGTATTAGTGAGGTACTGTGTGATGTTTTGAGACTTGTATACATTGTGAGACATTTAAAACAGGTTAAACATGTCTTCCTCCTCAGACATTTATCATTTCTTTATGGTAAACGCTTTCAAAATCCTTTCTTCTAGGTTTTGAAACACACAGTACCTTATTGTTATCTGTCATCATCCTTACTGTGCAACAGCACTCCAGAACTGCTTGGTTCTGACTATAACTTAGTACACATTGTTCAGTACTTCCCTTTTCTTCCCTTTCACTCCTCTCCCCTCCCCAGCCTCCAGTAACCACCATTCTACTCTCATTTTTTATGAGATCAACTTTCTCAGATTCCATATTTGAGTGATTTCATGTGGTATTTGTCTTTCTAAGGCTGGCTTATTTTCACTTAATATAATACTTTCCAGCTCCCTCTATGTTTCTGCAAAAGATAGGCTTTCATTTTTTATAGCTCAATAGTATTCCATCTGTATCCACATTCCTTGTATATATGTACCATGTTTCCTTCATCCATTCATGTTTCCATTTCTTTGTTCTCTTAGTTTGATTCCACTATCAGAAACCATGTATCCTTGCCATCAACTACAACTGACTGGTCCAGGAAGAATTTTATAAATACTTTTGAATTAATTTTTTTCTTTTCTTAAAATGAATGAGAAGAGCAGAATCTCAGCATTCATGCAGGAATGTGTTCTTTCTACGGATTGACGCCTGATCAAGGGTGCTTCTCTGGATGAGTAAAAACAGCTTGGAAATGGCAACACTCCATGTTGATGAACTTGTCATTTTGTTTCTGGAAATTTTCACTGCCTGTTGGTGGTCATACATTAAAGTTTCTTGTGGGCTCATCTGATGTGAGTTGGTCTGTAGTTTATACCTTTCCCATATGACCCTCTGCTAAAGGAATGCAATTTTCTCAGTCAAACCACCAAAGAGCAATAAGGGTACGCAGTTCCAGAACATGACGATAGAGTGTGTGCTTTAAATTTCACACAAAATTCAATGAGAAGTATATTCTAATTTAAATCATTCACTGATTCATTCATTGTTAAAACATTTGCTCATCACTGATCATGTAATCCACACTGTGTTAAGCTCTGGGGAATTTAAAGTAACTAAGACAACTTACTCATAGAACTCATAGTCTAGGGAGGAAGGCAAGTAAACAGTTATCAGAGAGCTGAGGGCTGATGCAGGATGCACAAAAGACTAGAAATAAGAATGATGGATGATGAGGCAGTTGTATTTTATAGTTCCATGAGAAAATGAACTTGATCTTCATGGTTTCAAATCCACATAGCCTTCCTCGGATATATCTTTTCGGTAAATTAAGAGAGTTCAATAAGATTCTCTACCTTTTAAGGCTCTGATGCTCAAGTGTAGAAGAAAAGGAAAATGATAGATTTTTGCTTACATGGCTGCCTGATAGGCCATCATCATCAAAGTCAACACTCCAGCATAAGTCACAGTTCTTATCTCTGCAGCTGCACACAGAGCTCTAAAGGCTTTCAGAGGGAAGCTAACAGATGATGGAAATCGCTTCCTAATAGAAATGCAGGAGAGATAAACTCTCCCTTACTTTAGATATATTCTACCTTTTGGGGACAGGTTTTAGGAAGGAAGGATGATAGTCACCTTGAAAGACATCATTTGAGAAGGAATAAAAGGGAGAGAGGTAGAGAGAGGAGGAAAGAGGGAAGGGAAGAAGAAAGGGAAGAAGGAAGAAAGAAGGAAAGAAGAGAAAGAAAAGGGAAGGAAACATAGCTATAGCATTTAGAATCGGAAAAAAATTACTTTCTGCTATAAAAAATAACTACAAACCACACGACCCCCGTTAACAGGGGAGTGAAGAAATGTTGGTGGGGGAGAATTTAGTCCCCAGTCCTGCTGTAAGTCTATCTCATCACTTTATGGTCATCTATTACTAAACATACAGGGCATTCTCATCTTGCCCACCTGTCTATCCATTAGAAAAAGAAATCTGTTAATTTGCATGTTATAAATTCAGGTGTATGGAGCACGCTAGACTCACTGGAAAATAACTGGATATTTGGAGGCCAAGTCCTAGCGACCACCACATTGAGATTCTCCCATTTTGGAGTGTTCCAAAGTCACGAAATGGTGGAAGTCATACACAATCACGTGAGCACTTGGCAAGGATAAAGGAGATCCAAAGAGTATCTCTTGGAAGAGCAGCCCACTCTGTGTTACAACAGACTCTGAGGGCTTTGTACTTCTTAAATAGTCTGTTAAATCATAGCAGTTCTGTACTGTAATCAGGCAATAGAAAGAAAGAAAGAAAGAAAGAAAGAAAGAAAGAAAGAAAGAGAGAGAGAGAGAGAGAGAGAGAGAAAGAAAGAAAGAAAGAAAGAAAGAAAGAAAGAAAGAAAGAAAGAAAGAAAGAAAGAATAGTTAGGATCCACTAGATGAACAGAATTAATATAAAGTATATGCATAATTATACAAGGGATTTAGGAGGTAGGCTTGCGGGATCAGAAGGGGAGGAGTCCCATGTCAATCACCAATGGGAATCTGTGTCAGAAAGCCAGTCTGCACTGGAAGGCTGAGGAGTCTGTGCTAGAAGCCTGAAGTAACTTTCACCTCTTCACTTAAAGTAAGCACTTTAAAACTTCCCTTTGGCATGTCCAAATTGCCAACATCATTACTCTTGCATTTTGGGATCATGATCAAGTAAAACAAGGGTTATTTGAACACAAGCACTGCAACCCCACAATAGTTGACCTGATAACCAAGATGGTTACTAAATGACTAGTAGGTGGATAATGTATACAGTATGGATACATTGGACAAAAGGTGATGCACGCCCCAGGAAGGGCGGAGTGGGACTATAGGAAATTTTATCATGCTATCCAGAATAGTTCACAATGTAAAATTTATGAATTGTTTATTTTTGGAATTTTCTATTTCCTATTTTCAAACAGTAGTTGACCACAGATAACTGAAACTACAGAAATTAAAGCTACAGAAGGGGATTTTGTGTGACTGTATATTGTCTCTTTTTTAGGGGGTGCTGGGGATCGAATTCAGGCCCTTGCTCTTGCTAGGCAAGTGCTCTACCACTGACCTAAATCACCAACCCCTGTATATTGTTTCTTTTGATCCTCACAACAACCCTTAAATAAGGGTACATTATTCTCACTTTACAAATGATAAATCACACACTCAGTGGAAGAGTAGAGGAGGTCTTTTGACACCTATGCATTTCAATATCTTTGTTTCATTGATTAGGAAGGATATATGAAGGGTGTATAAATCATCTGATTGAGTGGTTCAATGCTATGATTACCCCTCCTTCTATTTTCTTCCTTCAGTGGAACGTAGTAGATAAAGTTTGAGCTCTGAAGTTACCAAACCTTCATTTGAATTTAAGCCTTTAGTTACATATACTACCTTCCCACCAGTCACCAGAGGTACATTCTCCCATTAAAACCCAACTCTCTATCTGGACCTGGGACCTTTGGACCCTGTAGGTACTTGAAAGGACATTATTGCAGAAATTCTCCCCCTTTTTCTACATCATTACATTATCCTTTTCAACTGGATCTATTAACATACTATTCCCACCAAAAATAATATTCTCACAACTCCGAATCTCATGTGATTGCAACACTATTTTGTCTTCTCTCTATTTATATTCCCTGAAAAAATTCTTAGTAGTTATTGTCACGAATTCTTTCTTCCTATTGTCCTTATCTCCAACTGATCAGGATAAAAACATTAGAGCTATCCCAACTTTCTATCACATAGGCCTTATCCAGTCTAACAAGAAATGTTGGCTCTACCTTCAAAATTATTCAAAATCCAAAGACTTCTTATCACCTCTACATCTACCATGCTGGTTCAAGATGGTGGACCATGGACCCAATGAAGGTGATAGTAGCTTCATTACTGTGCTGGATTACTAAATGGCTTCTAATGGGCCTGGCTGCTGCTTCTGTGTGTGTGCAGTATGACAGCCAGTAGGCGCCTTTGCGAAAGGAAGCCAGGTCACATTGCTCCTCTGCTCAGAACTGCCTTGAGGCTCTCATCTTGCAAAGAGTTAAAGTCCTTACTATGTTCTAAGGGACCCACATGATCTGGGCCTTCAAGCCTTTCCTACTTCTCTCTCTGCTGCTCGATAGGCTTCTTTCCTCTGACCTCTGTGCTGGAATGGAAGCTTCCTAAAGACAAGGATCCTGCTATCTGTCACTTGCATATCACAAGTACTTAGAACAGCAGGGACCCACTCTGTAGTTGTTGAGCAAACCGACCACGCCTACTCAACGTAAAGTTAACGTAGAGTTGCCTGCTTTTCACTTAATCTAAGTACTGCATACAATTCTACCAGATCACATCGCAATCTTAATTACTAGAAATAGTCCTTCCCTAAATAAGTAAAAATATAAGACATAACACTCCATGCCACTGTGTATTGCATAGACTTAGATATGTATTCATATTGCTTATATATGAGAAAGCTGTTCCACAGGCTGCTACTGTAATGTAAGATCCAGTCTTCATATTGAGGGAAACATTGCTGACTTATCACTCAGATTATTGGTTCTCTAACCTTTACGGGCCTAGAAATGGTTAGGAAATAAGCCACTTACTCCTTCTCAAATCTACTATTAAATTTCTTTTTGGATCAATGAAAGCTGTCAGGAGATGATATACTTTCTTTTAGCTTCATGTAGGGGAAAATGGCTATTTATAAAATACATACAAATATTTCCTTTTAAAATGCTTTGTGAGTTAGTAATGGGACCAGAGCTTTCTCTGGATTAGTCAGGAATCTTTCTATATGCATCAGAAGTGAAGACAGGATAAGAGTGCTCATACCAAGTCATGGCGGAGGGAAAAATGGGGCAGCTTAGGTAGCTGAAAAGATGGAGAAGGTAAAACATTTAAAAGAATAAATCAGATCACAAGTTTCATTGGAAAACATCATTGCACCAAAGCCTCATAACTTAAACTCTTATGGCAATTTTATGGGTGTTTTTGCCTAATATTCTGGAACCAAATTGAAAATGTACAAGTATTTATTACTCATTTATCTAGATAAAATCAAATAAATTTATCTCAGAATATAGTTTACACTTTTCCAAAGTTTTTCCATGCAACTTTGCCAACTTTGAAATCTGGTTATTAGCCATGAAACTCCCCCCTTCATTCTCCCTTGAAGAAGACATCAGCGAGGCGATTCCAAGCCCTAAGCACAATCCTGCACGCCTCTTTTGCAGCCACTTGGTTCCCCAAGCAGGATTCAGACAATCAGGTCTAGCCCTTAAGAGTTTGCTTTGCTTTACTGTAAGTAGCAGGATTCCCAATTTTTCACAAAACTGCAAAGATTATTACAATTGGAGACTGAAGGAAACCTGATGCTCATTGCCAAAGAACTAATCGATCCATTGCTGTTGTCGTTGTTTTATTTTTTTGGTCTTCATACATTTCATTTCAGCCAAGTCCTACAATCCTTTATGCAACATCTACTTTGTTGGAAACATAGTGATAAACGTTAGACAAAACTTGGGCCTCTTTCTAATACAGTAAGTGCCACGACAGAAGTAGGTGCAGGGTCCTCTGTAAAACAAATGTAGTATTCCTTCTAGGAGGCGGAGAAAATTTCTGGACAAAATCACCCCTGGGCCAAATTTCAAGTGAGATGTAAGCTGAGCAAAAGGAGATAGAAAAGGCATTCACAAATTCCACTGATCTACTCTCACCAATTTGGAAGGGAGAAGAGAGTGGAGATGGGGAGAGAGGAAGACAAGAGAGAGGAGAGAGAGAGAGAGAGAGTCTGCCTAGTATCTAAAAGGAGGCTAGATTATCTGTGTGTGATAGTGGGTTCTTGGTCGGTTTATCTGTGCTGAGTTAGTGGGGTAAACTGTAGTCCCATACTGAAAATGCAGAAAACTCAGAGATGTGGTGGTGTGGAAGAGAGCAGGAAATTTGAGACCCCTGTTCATTGGCTTTGTAGTGTTGGGGGAAGTCTAGAGTACAAGATGCAGAAAAAGAAGACTGATTCTCAGATGGACAAGATGGTCAGAGAGATGAGGCAGCCAGGAAAGAAAGCTTCACAAGAGTGCAGTCTTGTGTTTGTGTGTGATCCATTTTGTTGCCAGTTGTATAAACATCTTCAGTGAATGAAAGAAAGACAGACAGAGAGGGAGAGAGAGAAACAGAGAGAAGAGGAAGGAGAGAGAGAGTGAGAGAGAGAGAGAGAAAAAAAAGAGTGAGAGAGAGAGAAAGAGGGCGAGAGAGGGAGAGACAGAAGTTGCTCTGGTCTGAATTTTCAAAGTAAAATTAGTAAGTCTGAGTTCAACTCAGCCTAAAGACATTCTTTTTAATAATCAGGCTTAAAATTTCTAATGATGGTGTGACATTTTATAAAGAAGTATTCACCTTGAATTTGGCTTAATAATATCAGAAGCAATCCTAACTTTTTCAAGAAGAGGCTTATGTTCCGGTTCCTTTAATTCCTTGTTAGTTTGTCTTCCCGGCTGCATCCACTGTGCTTGTTTCTATAACATATGGAATTTTATACAGTAAAGTAAAGCTGTGTTTGTTAAAAATAAAAAATAAAAAATCTGCTGATTTTAAATTCCTGTTTTTATTCCATGTATGCTACACCCTGTTATATTAAAAGAAGTTACAGATCATACTATTTTGTCCAAATTTCACAGTACAGGAGTCCCTTTATTAAGAAAGGAGAGTTAATGAAAAGTAAGGCTACTGTTTATACGGCTGCAAATATCACCGGGGAAATATTTCATGTTTACATTTTGCTGAACTATTTATGGTGGGGACATGACTACAGTAAAGCTCTCTTTTCACCACATAATGGATATCTTTGTGCCTGAATTTTATATACTTACACCGTTTACATCTTTATCCAGGCTGACCGCCTTTCATCCCTCATTACTGTGTCCGCCAAGCCCTGCTGTGTTACAGCAGCACCTTCCGGCAGAAGAGAGACACTGAAAATCCAGGGAAATAAAACAGTGCCTGTCCGGCAGGGTCTTGAACAGTTAGCAGGGAATGCAGACACAATTTAGCCACAGAGCAAATCGCTCAGATGAAGAATGCAGGTCTTTTTTATACACCTGTTGTAGATTATTGAAAGCTCCCAATTTAGAGCAACTGAGTTCCTTTCTCTGAATCAATGGCTAATGCCTACAGCTGTATTTTATCTATATTTTAATTAGCATGGTGCACCATGCACCATGTAGGAATACTCTGAGTCATCTCCAACAGTTGCTGCCTGAAGTACAGTATCAATAAATGAACTTCGGAGTCCCTCTGGTGGTCATTCATATCGCATCACTTTGAAATGAAGCTGATTTCTTATATCCTTACTTAGCCCAAAGCCTCAAGCACACACCCTCTCACTCCAGCATTCCCACCCAACTTGTCTCAGGTCCCTTGCTCTCTCATCACACACAATTCCCCACCCCATTCCAAGAAGTGAATAAATACCATATGAACAAATTCTGCACATTGCTAGGATTTGGTTGTGAGTGTATTCTACCCAGGACATTGAATTTAAAATAAGATGATTTTAAATTTTGTGACAGTACTGAAAATTAAAACTATTGACAGTCCCCATTTCCTCAGTTGGGAATCATAGTTCTGGCTTCGTTTTACCTTCGGTAGATTTTAGAAATCCATTTTAATTTTTAAAGATCTCTTTATGGGTGTGTGTGGCCCTCAATAAGGTACTGCTTTCTGATCTCATGCTTTGGTGTCTTTAAGTGTTTCTTTCATTTCACTAATTTAAAAGCCCCGTAAAAAACAATCATGCTCGGATTAAACAATGACTTGGAGCGGTCACTGTGCAAAGATGCTACCTTTCCCTCCGTTTCTTCCTTTTACCTATATAGGAGCCAAGTCCCTCTGGGACTGTGACTGGCCATTAAGTGACGGGAGACTTAAAGATAAAAGTCTTGAATTGTGCTTAGAGGAGATGAAGTCATTAGACAGAAATGTGATGTCTCCTTGGCACTGAACCATGCCCCCTCGACATTTCTGTTACTATCTGTGGTTCCAGTCAATGGCCTCAGAGTCTCAACGCTTCAGCGTTCGGTTCCCTTGAGTTTGTGATTTTTCTGAATGGATAGGTATCTCCTGCCTACATTCTCAGTTGAAACATATTCATCCTTCAAAGCCTGTGTTTGCTTTTGTTCTGAAAAGGAGTATATATAACACACTGTTTAGAAAAGGAAATGTATGATAGTGACAGTGATTGTATCATATTGAGATATCCAGCACTCCCAAATCTTTCCAAACATACCATTTCCAGGACAGCTATAACGCATCACCTTTCCCTCTTATTATAATGAGTTTTCCTGGGTATCAAAATGCTACATTATACACTAGTCATCAAATCCAAGGTGCCATCCACCCATTCTATCGTATTAGACGAAGGGGTTTAAAGTATAGAACTGTGGTACGAAAAATTATCATAGCCCAGACCATGCTTTTAAATGTCATAATAACCATATATAAAACATCCTATTCACACATACTTTATACTATTAAAAAAATCATCAAACAGATATAAATCTTGTCCACTAGGGCGCTAAACATTTACTGCTGCATTTGTTGAAAGTCAGCACTAACAAGGAAATATATAATGAATAATTTTCAAAGAAAAAATATGAATCCTAGCTTTTGCTGCTTTTTCTTAAGTGTTGCACTACATCACATGTTTTTTTTAAAAAAAAAAGCATAACTTTGCCTGCAGATATCTTTTCCCTGTAGCAGTGCCTAATTTCCAATTCACTTTGATATGTGTGTGGCTTCAGGGTGCTCAGTGATCTTACGAGAGGCTCAGAGTTCACATTTTAATATTTTTAAGAGATGTAAGCAGTTCCATGCTGCGAACAGAAAATCAGTTTTGTTGTTTTTTGTGTTTTTAATAGTTACTTTTGAATGATGGCCACCAAATTGCCAACATCCTGTCCCGCGTCACTATCCTCAGCCAGTTGTTGTGACAATGTGATTTGTAGACTTTCTTGAACAACTATTTCTACTGCTGTCATATGGTCCTAATTACTTTCAATTAGAGGACCTGGCAGACAACACTAGAAACATGGATGTTTAGCACCATCTATTGCTCACAAACAAAACAACGGTAAGGTAAATATCAGGGAAAGTCATTCTAGAAGTGGGACTTTTGAAGAGAGGGTTTGTATTAGTTTTCTATTGCTGCTGTAACAAAGTACCATACAATTTGCAGCTGAAAATAACACACATCTTTGGGTGCTGTATGCTAGAAGTCTCTGGTGGGTCTCAGTGGGCTAAATCTGAAGTATCACCAGGGCAGCATTTCTTCCTAGGGGAGAATCTCGGCTTTTCTATTCTGTAGAGAACACAGCTTTTAGAAGCCACCCACATTCCTTTGTCTTCAAAGCCAGCCATAGTTCATATTTTTCACCATTCATTTATAGTCGCATCTCCCTCTGAACCTGATCTCAGCCTGGAAAGTTCTCTACTTTTAAGAACTTGTGACTAAATTGAGCCCACCTACTCAGTTTATCCAGATAATTTCCTAATTATGTGGTCAATAAGAATCTGTCAATCTCAAGGTCCTATTTATATCTGAAAAATTCTGTTCTCCATGTAAAGTATTCACAGATTCCAAGGACTAAAACACAGAAATCTTTGGCGGGGTGGGCTAGGGATTATTATTCAATTACAGGATATGAGAGTTAGAGCATTAATTGAAAACCTGATCCAAATATCCAAAATTTAAGTCCCGGACTTTTGGCAAAGTCAGTATGTTGCAGGAGTATATTACCATTTACACAGCGGCCAGGGAAGAGGAAGAGTACATTGTAGTGATTGCAAAATTCATCATTTTTCTCCTTTTAGTTCTTATGAATTCAGAGTACAATTTGTTAAATGCCTCTTACTAATTCACAGTAGGTAAATATGCTTAAAATGGTCTTAAGAACCTCTCAACGAAGTCTAATATTCCCTAGGGGACAGGTCAGTCCTTATTCATTCTACCTTTGGTCATCCAATCCTGTCCCTCATCTCATCCTACTCTTCAACGTGATCACCAATATACACACTCACAAATGCACATGCACACTGAGACATGGATGCACGTATCCGCATGGATGTACAATTCATAAAAGTCATTATTTCCTGTTTATGTTCTATTGAGAGGCTCAGCTTTGAATGGCCCTTCAGAACACATAGATAAGTCTCCCACCTACTTTACATCACTAAGATGCCATTTGTAATGAGTTCTTCTTTTCTTTAGTAGTGCTATTTATGTGTTAGCAATAGGCAACCTTGAGGCTGAATGCCCTGCAACCAGTTTTATTGAAGTTATAGAACAAAAATGCAGTTTCATGAGCTGTCAGACTCTCTGGTTGCTGCTAGCGTTTCATGTCTAGTCTAGAAGGAGAGAAAAAGGAGGGAGCTAGAGGAAGGCCCCACAGACTTGCTCCAGGTGACACCCACTCCCTCTTCTCACCAGGAGACATAAACGAAAATTGGAAATGGGAGGCAGCTTTTGGCTGACAACATTGCTCGTGCGTCTCACTGATGTATAAACCTGTGCCCATCGCTGTAAAATAGCCAGAGGAGAGGAAAGGCCTCCATGAGAGGTTGCCCTGGCCTCATTTGCTCTGGGACAGGTTTCATGTTTATCTCTGAGTGACAAAAAGACAAGACATTTTGGAAAATAGCAGCCACTTTTTATAATTTCTCACACTGGGTAATAAAATCACTGATGTGATTTGAAAGGACTTGAAAATGAACATCAGCTGCTCAAGGTCTAACCAAACTCCCTGTGCAAAATACCAAATAGAATGTCCAAAAGATTGAAATTTATAAATCACTCACCCAACCATGTAACCCGATAGTAATGCCAATCCTGTAGGGCAGATATTGTCGTCTAGTTGAAGAAACTAAAGCTCATTATCTCACTAGATTCTGAAAGAGCACACTTGGTACTAAGAACATGGAGAGAAGATTACTGCTATGTAATGGTGAGAGAAGAAACTGATCCAACTTTTCAGAACCGCAGTGTCAAAATGCTTAAACATGTCTTAAGTCTTTGACCCAAAATTTTCACTTTGAGTAATGCATTCTAAAGAAAAGTTTAAGAAAGCGAGCAAAGATTGACATAAAGTGGTGTTCAGCTCAGAGTTGTTTACAATAGCAATAAATTGGAAATAACCTATGGCACAATCTGCTAGTACTCAGCAAAATCCATTTCCCCTGCCCCCTGAACAGCCTGAAGTGTATTTTCCAGGCTCTTCTGCTGTTAGAGATGATTACAGGACTGTGTTCTGGATGATGGAATTGAGCATTGAGCAAAAGTGATACAAACAGCTTCAAGTTGGAGTAAGTAAATACAGTACCTCCCGAGAGATCTTCCTAGCTCTCTTGCCCTTAGGTTGATGAGATGCAGAAATCCAGTGAAGGAACCCGAAACTCTGACTGGTGACCAAACTCCTAAATAAAAGGAACCTGCATTTCCCCCTACAGTGACCATATGGACGCCTAGCCCTGAATGTATGTCATGCTTTGGGTGAGCAAGATAGAAGGATTTACTGGATTAAGGAAATAAGATTTTAGGCTTTACACAGTGCAGCGGCTAAAGTCAACCCTCATACAAAATTTAAATGTCCAACTACAGAGAAATTAGTCAAATAACCTTAAGTGAATTTCTTGCAACATAGACTTTCTTTGAATAAATTACCGATCACAATCTGGACAGTAGCCAAACAAAAATAGAGATAAAAGCATGTATTTCCATCCTACTTTACTATCATCAATTTTAATCCCAACTATTAATCCATCCTCTACACTTCTCATTGCAAACTTTGTGCAGCTAAGTTGAAGTCATTCTACCTTGTATCTTGGTTTTGCCACTATAAGAGGTAGCAAAGGAAAAAAAAGAAAAGAAAAAGGAAATTCACCTGTAGTTAAATCCTTTAATAACAAAATGAACCACTAACATTCCAGTTAGTAGTTTGTCATGGAATTGTAGAACTGGAAACTTAAGATGAATTAAGGATTAGTTGTCTTCTTTATCTGTACATTACAGCTCTCTTTCAGTAAGTGTTCTCTATTATGCTTGTTGTTATAAAATAAAAATAGTGGGAAATTAAAGATGATTCTGCATAAAGAGTAGATAAAATAGCAATGAAAGGGGCTGGGGATTGAGCTCAAGTGGTAGAGTACTTGCCTAGCAAGCGCAAGGCCTTGCGTTCAATCCCCAGCACCCTCAAAACAAACAAAACAAAACAAAGTAGCAACGAGGGATTTGTCTTCACTGTGTTAGATCTGAGTATCTGTTGGTGTTTTCAATTAAATCATGCACAAGTCATGACTGGATGACAAGAATAATTGTGGCTGAAAAATGATATCATTAGGTTCAAGACTGCTGTAGATGCTAAGTGAGGGTATTAGTCCATTTTCTATTACTATAACAAAATACACGAAGCTGGGTACTTCATAAAGCAAAGGGCTTTCTTTCTCTCAACACTTTGGAGTTTGAAAGTCCAGACAGCAAGGCACTTGGTCTTGTGGATGTATCACATTGTGGCAGATGGCATTATGGAGGGAATGCATGTGAGAAGGAGGGCTTACGGTGGGAGAGAAATCAGAGAGCCACAAAAGCAAAGAGGTGCTGCCTGGATTTCCATTCAAGGATTTACCATTCACCTGCAAAGAGCACACGTAGCTGACAGCCTCCAGCTCCAGCACCTTCTGGGTCACCGTTAGCTTTGGAGTCCAGGCCATTCTTTTCCTGCATAACACCCAGGACAGGACAGCACAATTGGGTGTTAGGGGCTGATCATTTGCGTCCAATGCCAGATCGGGCTCATGGGTGGAATCTTAGCCCAGAGTATCGCATCAGGCTGGCTGAGAATTTGTCAGACTACAGAAATATCTGACTCTCAAATCTTTACCTGTCTGACGTCAGTATCCCCCCTTTCACGAGTGTTAGCTTTGTAAACTATTTATATTCCTAAATCCACCTCAGCATCTGCTTCCTGGTAGACCAATGAATACCGTGTTGCAGACTTGCTTATTAACAGACAGAATAAAGACCAGAGCTATTTATTAAATTTGGTGCTTATAAAAATGAAATGAAACAATTCAATGTAATTATTTCCTTCCTCAAAATTTAAATGTAAGTAATTGCCCTGCAGATAATTTCTTATTTCTCTGTGAAAGGCAGATGCAATTGGCACATAAATCACTGTTCTGAAATCTGCTGTAAAATGTCAGCGTAGAAGGTGCCCAGCTTGTCTGTGGACATAAAGTGAAATTTATGGCAGCATGGTCCATCCCTTCATTTCAACTGCTGATTCAAATAAATGATCTTGGGATGGATTTTGTCATGAAGATCAGCAGCTTCTTGGAACCTAAGCAGAATAAATAGCCACAGGGATGTAGATAGTACACATGTTACACAGAAACAGAAATTAGTTTATCAGTCGAGGTGAAGATTTAGTTAAGAAAATAGAGCCTCTTCCATGTTGTTGCAAACAGAGGGATATTAGTTCAGTTTGTTAGAAGTTTACAATATTCCTGGAAGGGCTGAGAAAGCAAAGGTCAGGATGCAACTTTCAGGATGCAGGATTGTAGGAAAGTTCACACCAGTGACCATCAGCCACCTGTGACCATCAGCCACCAATGACTATCAGCTACAGCAGGCAACTCTCAGGAAGACCCCAGAAGGCAAGGGAAGCCACCGTAATGATTTCAGCTACTGCTGGAGAATTTCAACTCCCCTTCTAGACATTGCAGTTCTTGTATAAATGTCTATCATTTGACAGCATCTAACCCTGAAAGAGATTCTGAGAATTGTATTTCCAGAGTTTCCCTGTGCAGGAAGCAAGTGTAGAGAGGACAGGGATGGTGCTGAATTGCTAACGGACAATCCAGGGTTCCGATGTGTGTTCTCCATATGTTCTGACTGCTCAGTCACCCACCAGAGTCGCTCTTCTGCTGGTTCTTGCCTGGTTATTTAGAGTTTGCCACGGGCCACAGACAGATGTCTGTTCTCTGGCTACTACAGATACATGTGCTGCAAAGTCTAAGAATACAACTGAGAAGCAAGAAATACCCTATTACGTCTCAGAGGTTTACCACCTGATTTCTGGGAAGATACCTGTGACCCGATTTCTCCCAAGGCCCATAGGCACATAACAATTTCCTCAGCTAACTTACACTGTATGATTTTACTCTTCTCAGGCAGAGAGAAGTCCATTTTGAGAAAATGTTATAACAACACTGCCTTGGGCGATTTGAAATATGAGTGGATGGTTCCTTGACCATGTGTAATTGGTGCAGAGTTAACTTGCTCCTCATTCCATCACTACACAGATACACACCAAGCATTTGGAAATAAGAGAGATAAATATTCTATAAGGTTTAAAAGTAAGTTCATATCTCTATCTGTCCTTGAGCCCATATTCTAAAATAAAATGGAGTTGGGATTAAATTGTCATCCTATGCCTCTTGGAAGAGGACTACTGATTGCATGGACTACTTTCTGTTCCATGCATATTTTAAAAATATATCTAGGAATGTACAACGCCAACTTAAATTTCTAATTGGGTAGTTAGTTGGCAATTAAGTCCTCTTGGGAAATGCCAAATTCCCTGTGGATATTTTAGAGTATAGACACACATAAGGAAACCATAAGAAAAGGTGAACTAAACCATGTCAGTGTTAAAACCAATTTTAAACATATAAACCATGTAAAAAGTGTCCATATAAAAAATTCCAGAATGCATTTCTTTCTAAACTCTTTTCAGTAAATAATTTCAAAAATAGAAGGGACTTTCAGAAACACGTGCACTTGGAGTCTGGACACTAAAACTAGAAACACAAACTGTACTGTTCTAGGAGGTGGTTCAAATTGCTTTATCTAATTTTAAAGAAAATTAATAGCAATTTTAAAAAGTCTTAGATGCTGCATAATGAAGCAATAAAAGTGAACATACCTATCTTGAAAACAAGCTAGTGAGAAGGGATTTAGTGCATATAATGCTTATTTGCAAGCAATGGAAAGTATTCATTTTAAATATTTAACTTCTTAGAACAAAAAAATTGTAGCACCTTTCAGCAAAACTCAAGAAATACTGCTCCTTTGCATTTAGTCATTGCTTGCTTCAAGGGAGGCTGGCAATGGCAGGTTCCTTTGGTGAAATTGTCTTTTTTCTGTTCCAAAGGTTAGCATTATTGAATCATTTGAGAAGTATATATAGTCACATACATTTCAAATTTGGTTTTTTCCCCTTTTTTTTCAAGTGTAGTGATGCCCTATAAGATGGTATCTATAGCATCAAAATTTAGGTGAAAAACTGACTTTTGCAGGAAAAATCCTTTATATAACACAGTATGTCAATTTTAGAAAAATAATTATATACTGTATTTCTAGATAAATTAGGGCAATAGCTATTACATAACAATGAATAAAATTAACACTTCATGATAATCAAAGAGGAATCCCTAGCAACGGTCAGATGAATCATGTGTATCTGCCTCAAGAAATGAATCAATACTCTTGGTTTTTAATTGAAATATTTCTAATATTTTAATTCATGGTTCAATTACTTATAAGAAAAAAACTAAGGAAGTATTGTTTGAAGACAACGATCATGTATTTACAAGCCTTGGGCTTGTTCAACCTAGTAGGGGACGGGTGCGCAAAAGTGACCCAAAATAGTGTGAATTTTAGAATATGCAAGGAGAGAAGAATGCTAAAGAGACTATTTTAACTCGCACAAGTAGACCTCTGTACATCCCAATGCTTTATTAGTGAAGATCCATTACAGAAATTACCTTTTCCTGGGACTTAAACTCATGGCTTTCCATACTCCCAAAATTGTTAGACAGATTTAATGCAATCCCAATTAAAATACCAATAGCATACCTCACAGAATTAGAGAAAACAATCCCAAAATTCATTTGGAACCAGAAGAAACCTAGAATAGCAAAAACAGTTTTGGGCAACAAAAGCAAAGCAGGGGCCATCACAATCTCTGACCTGAAATTACATTACAAAGCTACTGTAATAAAAACAGCATGGTACTGGCAAAAAAAACAGGCCTGAGGACCAATGGAACAGATTAGAAGATTCAGAAACAAGTCCAAACACAGTCAATCACTGTATCTTTGACAAAGGGGCCAAACACCTTCACTGGAAGAAAGATAAATTGTGCTGGAAAAACTGGCTGTCCACATGCTGAAGATTAAAATTAGACTCATATCTTTCCTCATGCACTAAACTAAAATCAAAGTGGACCAAAAATCTAAATATTAAAACAGAAACACTAAATCTGCTGGAAGATAGAATAGGTAGAACTCTTGAAGACATAGGTATAGGCAAGGTCTTTATAAACAAAAACCTAATTGCCCAGGAAATATTACAGAGAATCAACATCTGGGATCTAATCTTATTTAAAAAGCTTTTGTACAGGAAAAGAAACCACCAACAGAGCAAAAAGACAACCCACAAAATGGGAAAAAAATTTTTGCCAGCTATTCCTCAGACAAAGGAGCAATATCTCAAATATATAAAGAATTCAAAAAAATCAGACTCCCCAAATTTAAAGACCCAATCTAAAAATGGGCAGCTGAAATGAATAGATAATTCTCAGATGAAGAAGTAGAAACAGCAAATAAACATATGAAAAAATGTTCACCATCACTGGTCATTCGAGAGATGCAAATTAAAACAACCCTGAGATTCCACCTCACTCCAGAAAGAATGACTATTATCAATAAATCAGCCAACAACAAAAGCTGGAGGAGCTGTGGGGCAAAAGGAACCCTGCCCCACTGTTGGTGGGAATTTAGACTGGAGCAACCACTGTGGAAATCAGTGTGGAGATTCCTCAAAAAACTAGGACTAGAGGTTCCATTTGACTCAGCTACTCCCCTTCTTGGTATTTTCCTAAGAGAATTAAAAGCATCATACCACAGAGTTATATGCATAACCATGTTTATAGCAGCACAGTTTGCGATAGCTAAATCTTGGAAACAGCCCAAATGCCCATCAACCAATGAATGGATAAAGAAAACGTGTTTTGTTTTTTTTTTTCCCAATAGAACAGGGTACTACTTTGCCATAAAGAATGATAAGCTTGAGACATTTCTAGGTAAATGGATGCATCTTGAGACCATACTCTTAAGTGAAATAAATCGGACACACATGTTTAAACACTCCACTTTTCTCTGGTGTGAGAAACTGAAAGTGTAAATAAGGACTAAAATGTATTCTATTGGGGAAGGGAAGAAATTTTTCAAATGGGAAGGGGAACAAGGGAGGGGGAGGGAGAAAGGAACGGAGGGACAAGAGAAATAAGAATGGAAGGAAAAAAATGGGAACAAAGCTTTTGTAAATAGGGAGGGAGGAGGGGTTTCAGGGAGGGGAGGGGAATGGGAAAAAAAGAAGCAGAAAGATATATCATGTACTGGCATAAATTCCTATGATGAATATTATCACTATGTATATCTAAAATGTACCATTAAAATAAAATATTAAAAAAACTCATAGCCTTCATAGTGAGATATATCTCCAGTCATTTCTTTCTTCCTTTTTTCTTTCTTTCTTCCATTCTTTCTTTCCTTCATTTCTTTTTTTCTTTTCTTTCCTTCCCTGACTCCCTCCCTCCCTTCCTTTCTTCCTTTCATTTTTCTTTTGAGACAGGGTCTCAGCAAGTTGCTACGTTGCCCACGCTGGGCTGTTAATTTGTGACCCTCCTGCTTCAGCCTCCCAGAGTGCTGAGATTACAGGCATGCACCACTTCTTTTTGAAGTTTTTATCCGCAAAACTTTGCAAAAGTTGTGGCTGTGGGCATTAGGCAAACATTCTGTGCATTTCTCCTGCATGGAAGGGAATAGTGATTAGGTCAAAACACCTGAATACAGCCTAAACTAACAAGGTATAAAAGCACCTTCTCTTCAAAATCTGTTAATTGCCTTTTTGAAACTTTCTTTCATACGCTTGGCCTCACCTCTTGATGTCCATTATTTCATTTCTCCTCCGTTCACACTCTCGTCCTTCTGTTCTTTCCCATCACCTACATACACGTGTTGACTGTGCCAGCTTCTTTGCTCTGTGAGAATCTGTTGGTCGGACGTTTATTTACTCTCTTTGTGCCTTAACTGCCTCTCACTCACACTTAGAACAAAGCAGGATTAATTTTCACTAACACGAATGTGCCTAATCACTCTGGTAAAACTAGAGGTCTGTGGTGGACTTATTATTGTGGTCAACTTGAGCCGGAACGCCCAGCTGGACTGAGTTGTGGTTCTGGGAGCAGAGGATCCACCTGGGGATTGTTGCTGACACAACATAAAGGAGAGAGGGAGCTGAAGATAATTGTGGGCTTTTGTTTCCCAGGAGAAGCTCTGCTGTGGCTGGTTCTCCTGAAGGGAACTCGGCTGTTCTTGTCAAAGATGCCTTGCTGTCATTGAGGATGGCTGCTGTTGCTTCGGGGAGCTCTGGTCTTCATCTCTGCCACGAGCATCGTATCCTGGTTCCAGTAAGGATTTCCTCAGCCATCATCTGCAGACACGGACGTGCATAGGACAGTGCTGTGGGCTCCCAGCCCTCGATTGGATCTTTTGGGTCTCCAGTGCACTGAGAGACATTCGGCACTCTTCCTGCATTTGGCTTATGGGTGAATGTTGTAACTTGTAAATGTCCTGTAGTAAATCTGTTCTCTTGCAAACCACTGGCTCTAGAAAGGTAACTAATACAAGGGCCTTCTCAACTTGCTGGCATTTTCCAGAGGAGAAACACAGGCCTTGGTGTTAAACCAGAAAAGCCCTGTATCCAGCCACCATATACAATCACATCAGTTATTTCCAGTCTCATGAAGTCATGAAGTCGAGGTGGACAAATAGAAGAAATAAGCTCAGCAGTCTTTTCTTAGGACTGAGGAAGTCAGAAATCTCTGCGAAGTTTTCTGTCTCAGACGCTCATGAACTACAGCTGTTTAGTTCATCCTACCCACTCTTCACAAAGATAATATGTGATTCTCGCCTATTTAGCCAGACGATTCAGAGTGGGAAAGCACATTTTATCTGGGGATGTATGCTTCAGCAACTCAAGGGATGAAAATTTGATTAATTTAGAAAATCCAAAATAAAGACAAGATAAAAATAAAAATAGCAGGAGTTGCCCAAAAAGGTTGTAGAATACAACATGAATTTGAATTCTTAAGAGGTACAGCAACTACATCCCTTAAAGGGTTTACCTGTTCCCCTCGTTAAAGAATGTAGGATTTCTCTTCTATGCATCAATTTTATATCTTCAATAAAGGACTAATTTTGTTTGAGGACAGATTTTGCTCTTGAAGAGGACAAAATCACTCTTCTACCTTTAAAATGTCCAAGCTATTTAACTATAAGATAAACCACAGTAGTATTAAATATGGTTCTCAGTTTTTAGGAACTTGTACCCAAGATCAAACTAAACTTAGTAAAGCAGTGACAGTTAATGACCTGGAAAAGGTGACACTTAATGAAAACATCAACCTAATAATGCTTTTGAGTGTCATTTAGCTGTCACAACGGGAAGCTAAATGAGACCAAGTAGCTCACCTAAGTCAAATAAGAAGCAATATCAAACACACAGAGGCAAACTAGTCCATAGGTATAAAATGATAATGATACTCCACTAGAACAGAACCTGTTATCTACCCACCCATCTTCCTATCTGGAGAAACATTTTTACATTTTAATCCAGGTATTTAATTTCTAATACTAAAGAAGGTGTATGTGCATGTATGTGTTCACATGTGTGTGTGCAGATAGGATGTATGTAGGGAAGGCACTCAAATTGAATGTCCTGCAAGAGATCTGAAAGAAAACTGTAATCTTCTTTACTCATAACTTCCAAAGAAAAGAGATTTACCCTAAAGATCCATATTTTGTTTGCCATACCTAATACTGTTAAGGAATTTATTAAAAACTCTTTTTGCCTTAATGTAATTTTAAGTTCCACTTTTTCCACCCCTCAGAGTAATGTTTCATATCTATTTATTCCTAGATATAATGATCATTTTATTCATCTGAAAATAACCGCCTTCAACCTTCAAGGGGTTTTAAAGCAACAACTAGAATTTACCAAAATAGCTTTAACTTTGTGCTCAGGAAAATTTAAATTCAGGGAAAGCTAAACCAACTGGGACATTTCAAATTGAGAAGAGTAATTGGAAAGATGGAAAGGACTGTATTTTAAAACAGATATTAGAAGCCATTCATCTCCTGAGTGTTCTGGGCTAACAATGAAGGAAACCCAGAGATTATTTATTAACAGATCCTTCTTTCCCTCTTTTTTATGCAAGTGGAGATAATATATTATGATTGCTAAATAATCAGCTAAACAAAATTCTCCCTATTTTTAGGGAAAAAATCCACTTCAATTCATGAGACTATTTTCATTGCAAGCAAATGGGAAATAATATAAAATATATATGTGAAGGTCCCAATGGAAATACTACTAAGCAGAAGAAAAGCTAAATTCAACAACCTTGGTTACTTTTATGTTATTTAACTTCTCACTTACACTATTAGGAATACTCCACAAATATTCATAGCTGCTATTTTGGGAGACATGTGATATTTGTATATATCACAAATAACTGACCTGCATTTATTTTGAAACAAATTTTATAGTTTTAAGAAAAGAAATAGAATTACATATATTTATACTTAGTAAATATTTTCTGTAGAAGGGTATTCTCATAATATTCAAAGTATCTTTAAATTTGTGGTTTATCATAACCATCCCAGAGATGTTGATGCTGGTAATATTTCTGTTAGAAGCGATCAAAGAGAAAGGGGTCTCATCAACAAAAGCTCCTGAGGGAAAAGAAAAAAAACGCATAAGTTACTACAATTCTTTCAGGCTAAGTTAGAGGAGTTCTTTATATAAAACTTCTAAGCAATATGAGTATCTTCAGTAGGTGAAAAGACATTCTCCAAACTTTTATACTTGGTGATGCATTCATCATTTACAAGAGCCAGAAAGTTGGACAGTAAGGGAATTCCCAAAATACAGCTGTATATGTGAACTAAGTGTTTTAAAACAGGGAAATTAAATGCTTCTGCTAGAATAAATTGAAAGGAAGCTATCTACAAGATACAGGCCATCCCTGTGCTAAGCAGTAACTATTCACTCATTTTTCTTGCTGGAAATAAATCTGTGGTGTTTAAATTCAAGGAAACTAAATCTTCGGCAGAGGCCCCTGTTTCATTTTATTTTTCCGGGCAGTCCCTTTCAAGAGAGAAAGCCCGGGTATAATGTCTGATGAATCCCTTGCTGATTATTTGTCCTGTAGAGGAGATGGCCCTCTGTCTGTCTTCTGTATCTAAAAGCTTAGATCTTGGGCTAAACAATGCATTACCAAGCCTCTCTTCTAGAAATTTGGAGCAGATCTTGAGTATATAATGGTGGTTATACTCTCAGGTGACAAGTTGTCTAAGCACCTTTCCTAATGATCAGCTTGTTGCAGGCTTGTATGAAGAGTTGAGGGGCTGAATTCATTTTTCCCCGTCTATAACCATAATTTTTGGATAACTCCCAACAAAAATGAGAAACTAAGTTCCCCAAGATTATTTAATTCTTATTTCATATTGAGTTTTCTCCAACGTTCCCCAAAGGCCTTGACAGGAGATTTCAGTTCCTAGAAAAGGTGTGATGGATGATTCCACATTGCTATTGTTTATCTTCAATCTTTGTACAAGGGATGATCGAAAAATAAAATGAATTTTTCAAAATAAAAAAATGTGTTACAGTAAGAGACATATTGCCGTTAATCCCCCTCAAAATACTCCCCTTCATTTCAAACACACTTATCCCATCATTCTTGCCATTTTCTTTTTTATTTTTTTATTTTTTAACCAAGAACATGTATTGGTACATTGTCCATATATTGATCACATTTAACATGTTTGTTTTGTACCTGTACATGGTGTCTCTTGGTTCTCCCCTCCGCCCTCCCCTCCCTTCTGTTCCCTCCATCCCTATTTACAGCAGGTTTATTTACAATTCTCCATGATTTCCCTTGCCCCTTTCTTTCCGTTTTCTCCCTTCCTGCTTTTCCCCCTTCCCTCTTTCTGGTACTCCTCTCCTTTGTATATTATCTTCCTTTTATATAATATCCGTTACACTACTTTGTCCTTATTTACAGTTATGGTTTCTCATATCAGAGAAACAATTCAGTGTGTGCTCATGAGTGTCTGATTTATTTCACTTAGTAGTATATTCTTGCCATTTTCTGAAGCAGTTTTGGAAGGTCTCTTTTGTGAGTGTCTTTAAGAGGTGTGACCAAAAATAGAGTGAATGCTGCTGCCGGGTGCCATGCAAAGAAAGGCAGACTGTTAGACAGGCTCATTGATGGGATCTGGCACTGTGTGACTTCTGGCTCTTTCCCAAGGTCAAAACGACCATGAGAGGTAAACGTTTTGAATTGATTCAGGGCATCAAAGAAGCCACAACAGTGCAACTAGACACTCATGGAAAGAAAGGATGCCGGTATTGCTTCAGACAGTGTCCAGAATGATGGAATAAGAGTGTCTGAAGTAAAGGTGAGTATTTTGAAGGGGATTAATGGCGATGTGTCTTTTATTGCAATCCATTTTTTAAAAAATTAAACATTCGCTGTATTTTTCTATTGTACCTCACATATCTAGGGCTTCCGGTGTGGCCCCTTACAGCTGCTTCTCTTGTTTTTTACTGAAATTTTATTGAGATTTTACAGATAAGTGTGAAATTATAACAAGGAGGGATCTCCTGAGTACCTTTACCCAGTTCCATCCAGCGGTAAGCATAGCCTACTGACGCTGCTGCAAGCATCTCATTCACATTTTCCTAGCTGAACTTATTATTTGTCTGTGGGTTTAGTTCTAGACCTAGACATTCATTCTGAATAATAATAATTACAGCTAAGAGGTAATGATTACCTACTATCTGCCTGACACTGTTGGAAGTTCTTTACATGTATCATCTCAATTAATATCTCACGGACGAAGAAATAATGTAGTCCTCATCTTACAAATGACAGAGGCTCCGTGGTGTGGCAGTGGTATAGCAGCCCCCTGCAGGGCTGATTTGCTTAACTGCCTCTGCCATGCCATACATTTCTCATTAGTTCAGACAACTTCTTAGTATATGGCACAGTTTTGTGGTGCTACACTGTGTCCTCAGGGAAATGAGGCTGGGAACACACTTCTAAAATAGCTATGAAAGTCAATGTCTCTTCCCAGGTGGTGATAGTGTATATGACACTATATGATACTGCATCACACAGTGGTAGATTCCTGACACAAAGCCTTTGTCAAAACCCATAAAATTCTACAACATGAGAAATGAATGTAAAGTAAACTAAGCCTCTAAAGACTTTAGTTAATAATAACATATCATTATTAGTTCGTCAATGGTAAGAGATGGACCACAGCACTGCAATATGTCAATGATAAAAGAAATCTGGAGGGGGGGGAGGAAATTAGGTGACAAAACTCTGTCCCTTCTGCTCAATTTTTTTTTAACCTAAAACAGCTCTAAAATAAACATCTATTAATTTTATTTATTTATTTATTTATTTATTTATTTATTTATTTATTTATTTATTTTACCAAGAACATGTATTGGTACATGGTATACATAATGATCACATTATTCATGGTTATTTTGTACCTATTAATTTTTAAAAATGTTAAGACAGTGGCTCCCTCAGATGGACCTGACTAACAAAGTAACTCAAAATATCTCTTCTTTGGAAAATACCACATTGGTCACTGAGCGTTTGTGCTTAGTCAGTTGCCTTGTGTTATCTGAAGTGTCAAGAAAATAGTGGCGCAAGGCAGGTGCTTAGAGGGTGCTCTGGGGATGAGTTGGCATTTTTTCCTCCCACATCTTCCCTGCACCAGCGTCAGCAGCTGGGCAGAACCAGGACAGACAGAGTAAAGTGTCCGTAATTCTCTTCCATTTGGCCGTGTGGAATTGGAACATTCGCTCAGGGCATTGTCACTTGGACGCTCAATTTTAAATGTCAAAATATTCTTCAAGGCAGAGAAAGGATTTCAACATGGTATCCCCAAATCTCTTTTCCATCTCCTTTCTGGCAGCTCTGAAAGAAAATTTTGCTATTGCTTAAAAATATATTTTTTATATCTTATGAAAATTCACAAAGAGAATATTGTACTTAATTTTTACCACAAGCAGAAATAATTATTGCGGATGGAAATAATATTAGACATGAATAGCATGGAAAATATTGTCTAAACTTTTATATTGGGTAAAAAATTCATCGTGCACCTCAGGAATATGGTACACCCAGAGCAATCAGGAAAATTGCCGGTAACTACCCGCTGAGGAACTTGTTACTTCACAAACATGCTATGCTCCCAGGCAAATTGTACCACAACACACTCTCATGGAAAACCAGAGAGACAAATTACTCTTAGTAGCTATTTGGGGAACAATATCTGAACATGCCTCACCCTCCTCCCCCTCAAGTCACAATCCAGTATTAATTCATAATCTTTTGCTTTGGCTTTGGTAATTGTATCCTCTGACGACAATCTATGAATATGCATATGGCCTTTAGGGACTATAATTGTCATTTCATTCAATTAACAGATAATTAAAAATGTTGCATATGTGCAGTTCTTCTCCACTGTCTTTTATCACCAAAGAGAGCCTGGTGTCATAAGAATGGAATGTAAGAAGCAGTCCACATCAGCGGCAGATCTCAGGAGAATCAAAAGCAAATACAACCAACCTCTTTCTGTCTCACTGAGACCTGGTGACTCTCTAATTTGACCCTTGAGGTTTGACGTTCAATAGCACACTACTCTCCTTTAACTAGATTAACTGGTTTTTACTGGACTTGTTAGGAAATGTTTCCAAAATTTCAATATGCTAGCATCTGCATGTACCATATCATGGGTAGATTATTTCTCAGAGCAAACAAGGAGTAAATCCTACTTACAGCAAAACTAGTGGAAAGAGCCACTTGTAGATAACCATGATTAGGCTTTTATAGTCTCACTAAGAGAAGGAAATGGGCATACTTAGCCTCAAGAAATAGAACCTGACTTGATAGACCAATCAAAGAAATACAGTGTAAGGGATTTCTTTGCTCCTTGACAACCAACCAACCACAGCTTAGGTTGATCTATGATAATAAGCAACCCCCAAGTCTCCGTAATTCCACTCAGATTTATTTTATCATCCATGTGACATATCCAACATAAGTCAGCAAAGTTCCCTGCTTTATGTGTCACAGGCTCAGGGTGCTCAGCCTTTGGTAAGTTGTGATTCTATGATCACTGAAGCAGGGAGAAGGAAGTCTAGAGTTGCATATCACCAATTAAATACTTCTACTTGGAAATGACGCAGGATACTTGCGCTTGCGTTATCAGTCAAAGCAAGGCACTGGCCTGACCTAACTTCCAGGAGAGAAACTGCATTCCTAACAGGGTCCTAGAAGGAGAATCAGAATATATACAAATAGCTTTGATTATTACTATGCTGCCTAGTCCCTATGATTAACCTGTAGGAGTTTAATAATACCATGTGCCTGGGTGAAGTGTGAGAATTTAAAATAGACTGTTTCCACTGTATATGAGCAATTCTGAAGGTCCATGATAATAAGGTCTAATGTCACGTAGATAGTCACTTCATAGTTCTCTACTTGTTGCATTCACTATAACTCCAAGAAGGTGGTAAAAGTACTATCTCTTATAAGCATATTTAGTTGTTCTTTATGAGAACCTTTTGTTGTTTTAAGAAATAAGAAAGTCTTTGTCTACTTCTCAAGAGTTGGCATACAAACTAATTACAATCTGTTGACCTTGCAGAGAACCAGATTTAAAATGTTTTTATTTTTGGTTTTTTGAGACGGGGTCTCATTTGTAGTTCATGCTAGCCATGAAATCACTATGTAGCTCAGGCTGGCCTTCAACCTGCAATCCTTCTGCCTCAGCCTCCTGAGTGCCAGAACTAAAGGTATGCACCACCACACCCAGCTCAGACTGTAAACTTTGAATTTGTCCCAAAATTAACAATTTTTACCTAACTTAAAATTTTTTATCTCCTTCGTAACTAATTTTAAAATAATGGCTTGATGTGCCCCTTTTTATAAACTGTAACAAGGCCTTTTGTAAAAAAGAGAGTGAAGAAAGAATTGGAATTAAAAGAGATTACTGTCATTTTGTTGAAAACAGTAGTTCTCCTAGTTATGATATTGTACTATAGTAATATAAGATATGGCACTGGGGAAAATGGAGCAAAGGCTGTACCGGATTCCTATAACAAGAGCTCCTATTAATCATAATATGTGAGCTTGACTTGAATAAGAACCACCTAACAGGTTAGTAAAGCTCTGGGTGTGTCTGTGAATGACTTACACATAGGCTGCAAACTGAGGAGAGACCCAACTGGATGTGAGTGGCAATAGGCTTGCAGCCTGGACAGAATAAAAAGGGAAAGAAGGAAGTCTTCCCTTTTCACTGGAGGAGATCTGGTCTTCGCCGTTGCCTCAGACTTCCAATGCACTCTTCAGTCTTTCAACACAGACTGCTGTTTTCTGACACAGACCTACAAAGGTGATTCTGCAGTGAGCCTCCAGGCCATTGTCCTTAGACTACTACTGAATCATCTGGCTCTCCAGTCTATAGATGACCATTTTGGACTCTTCCATGTCTGATCTGACAAATGGCCATTAGGACTCTTCTGATTCTGATCCTGTAAGCCTATCTCATAAATCCCTTGTACAATCATACATGAATTTTATACTGAATCTGTTCCTCCAGAGAACCCTAACTAATATAGCTGTAAAGAACAGGATGGGACTCTTCTAAGAAGGACCAGCATGTGCAAAATATTTGGAAGGAGGAGGTTCTGAGTACACTTGAGTACCCGGAAGTTGGCCAGTGTGGCTAGATGGTGATTAGAAAAGGCAAAAGATGACCCTGGCAATATTGTGGCCAGAGATCCAGTCTAGTAACTGCAAGAGTCACTACAGGTGAGTGTCAGTTAAGATCGACATGATTACTGATGTTTGTCCTACATGGAATAAATTCATTATAAAACCAATAGAATTTAAGAGTAGTTGCTCCTTTTCTCTCTTTCGTATGTATCATTACTATTCACATAATCTTCATTATTTACTTTCCAATGAGAAAGCCAATGAATAAAGAGGCGAAGCAGATACAAAAATGAGAAATAAAAGTTAGAATCTATGGCTAGAGGCCTACATATGTAAATCAAGTATCAGCAACTAACAACAGGGAAAGTCCATGTATGTATATATATCATTATTACTGGCCAATTATTACCAGTGAAAGGACCCTACTTCCTATGTCTTTTCCATCTGCCAAAAATTATTCTAAGAGTACCAACAAGCTATTTATTTATTAGAAATAAGGCCTGAAAAAAAGAAAAGAAATTAAGCTTGAGTACAATGTCCCTTACAAAGATGACTCTAGGATTACATTTACATTATAGAATAAATGATGATCCCAGAAAGAGTTCATTTTCTAGGGTTAGAGAAGGGAGTGCAATAGGTAGGACGCTATATGAAGGATTACACTTCAGTGGCAACATTTATTAAAGTTGTTAGGTGGGTGCTTGGATGATGATGGTGTTTGTCTTTATAATGTTTTGGATTCTGTCTATATTTCCCAATAGATTCTTTTTTAAAAGTAGATGATTCACGTCAAATTCTCTCCTAGGAATAATTTTTAAGCAATTGAGCTCTTAAAATGAGAGTTATGAGGAAGGAAAGGAATGCTAAAAGACAGTCTGAGGGCATTAATGACAGATTTCCCAGAGCCCAGGAATCTTAGAAAGCAAAGGAACGCTAGGGGTTGACTCATGAAAGCCTTGTATTCTAGAGAACTTAATCTGCTCAAGGGCACATGCCTCGCTGTGCAGCTGGTCAGGCCAGGAGGAGAAGGGTCAAAGCCGTAATTCCTGACTCAGGTATGGTGCTCAGCGCTACATTACGATTTCCCTGAGCTTCCTTTCTGTTGAGTCACCAATGACACAGGGTTTCATTTTAGTTACAAAAGAAGCATCTGGATATTAGACCTGAAAATGATAGTGAATGGAAGATTGGAGGAAAAAGCTTAAAAAGAAAAAAAAAAAAAAAAGCGAGAGGCCAGTCTGTCATTCCAAACCGGGATGGATGAGAGCTGTGGGAACTGACACTTCCCAGCACTCCCTGCCTAGGTTGGGCCCAGGTTTATTTTGACCCACTTTAATTTTCTACCGGGAAGCCCTCCTCTGCATCACCTGGCTATTTATTACTATAATTTGTTGACCTCAAAAAATTCTGCATACGCTGGGCATGTTGGTGCATGCCCGTAAACCCAGTACTCTGGAGGCTGAGGCAAGAAGTGTGCCATGAGTTTGAGGCCCGCCTGGGCTACACAGTGAGTGCAAGGCCAGCCTGCACTACATAGTGAGACCCTGCCTCAAACAACAAAAGTGTTTCAAAAAATTCTGCATAACTGATCCCACTTAGTGGATGGGGGGTCTTTGGGGCTCCCTTCAACTCCATATGGCAGGGCCCTGTGGGGCCAGGTGCCAAGGGGAGGCTCTCTGTACCCCACTCATCACTTGCTTCCCTTGGCACATTCAAAAATACCTTGGCAGGAGGGAAGAGATGGTGTTTTAGCTGTTTTGTTTAATTGGAACTGGGAGAGGGATCATGTCCCACTATTCCTTTCCAGGAGACAGGGAGGGACACTGGGATCACACTCCTGTACTGGCCACCACTCTATCACTTGTCACACTGAGTTCACCTCCCTTGGGAGTTTAGATAAATTCAGGACAGGGCGACATACACGCAGCCCTCCAGGGTCACAGAAAAGCGATTCACAGATGACTGATCTCTCTATTGGAAAGCGTACAGTCTTAATGTACAATGATGAGAAACTTATTTGATGATCTTTTCATTAAAAGGTTGATTGGAAACTTAAAAAAAAAAAGGTAAAGGACAATCAAGACAAGACAATTTTCATGGCTGAAAAGAAAGAGACACTGAAGAAATCATTGTAATGGATGATACTGAAGAAGTAAAGCGATGTAGTAGTGTTAGCATCAGATCCAGAAGTGTGAAAGGACCTTGTTAGGAAGGGCCGAGTGAATCGTCCGGTCCCCAGTCTGAAGGGTGAGCGGACCTGAGAGATGTAAGAAGCCTAAAGAACAGGGACAAAAGGATAAAGAAGGAGGCACAAAAAGCAGACCTCGGAATTTCATCTAGAGAAGCAAGGACGTTTGGCAACGGAGTAATAACATTTTATAGTATGGAAGGAAGTTATATAAGGAAAATTGATTTTTTTTAATGTAATGTCTGTGGCTGAAATATGAAAATATTTTTGTTGGATAGCAAAAAGGATTTAAACTTGAGGGAAAAGTTCTTAACATGTTAGACATTAGAATGATTTTCTGATAGGGCTAGTTGTATCACCTGCTGTGGTGATAGTGAGAAAGGAACAGTTCCTCCTACCTGTGCTGGGTCAGATGAAGTCCAGACTGATAGAAAAATTACTTCTAATCTCTAGCAGGACAAAGAACTATGATCCTGCTAGGATAGAAACCCCACTGACTTGGCTCTCAGCACCTTAATTTTGGGTTCTAGGAAATCTGCTATGCTCATACCTGGGAGGGAGTTGGGGTTCCTTGGAACCAGCTCTGCATCTGTAGTACCTCTTAAGAGGACTCGCATCCCTCAGTCAAGGTATCAGCCAACCAACCGTCCTTGGCACGGAACTTCCTGTAACAGGAAAGGAAGCACTTATCTGAGTACGTATCCGGGAGGCTAACGAAGAGCTGCAACTTGGCTGGGTATCTTGTTGATCCTTCTAATTGTGGGTATACGCCCAGAGGCTCTACAAAGCCTCCAAATATAAAGAATAAATAGTGCACAGGAATGCACTAATTAAGAGCCTCCTGTTATTTCCTGTGTAGTAGCTTTTATAGACCACCATGATAACTTTCTCACACAACGCAGACGCAGAAGGGAGGTGCCAGCAAAAAGTTCAGAAGAAATTTGCCATTTAGAAGAATTTCATATTCCAACCTACACAGGTTGGGTTTTGAGCAAACTCAAGCTACCTTGAGTGATACAAAGTCACTTCCGCTTCAGAACTAATTCCTTTATGTAATAGTATTTCTGTTTTTCAAATGAATCTTTCTCCAACCTTGCACTAGTTTCCCAGAAGCCCCTCCATTTGATGTGACTGCTATGCTAAGCAGTTTTTCCATCAGTTGTTTTGACTTTGGCTGTGCAGATGAATCATCCTGCTAAAGTGCAAATTCTGACTCAGTGGGTCTGAGGAAGGCCAAAGATCCAAGGGTTTCTGCTGCTGTGGGTCTGGTAATGATGCTTTGAGTCGCAAGATATTAGATTACTTCGAAACTAATCCAGTAGGTGCAATTTTAGATTTTGAAAGATATTCTTTTTTAAAAAAGAAATTAAATTAAATTAAACCCACACAACAGGAAACAAGGATGACTTTCAAAGCTAAATGGTTGTCTCTTTGGGCCAAGAGGGAGATCTTGTAAACTAAGAGCTCGAGAACAAGCTGGCAGACAAAGCTGTGTAGACCAGAGCCAGGCAAACATGCAGGAGGCAGGAATCAGCCCAAATCACCATCCTTAATTGGTTTATGGCAAACTCAGGTCTAATCAAGGTCATTGTCGCTATCTAGAGTTACAGACCAATTGCTAGGATACAAAGGTAATCATAACTGAACAAAAGGTAGTGATTTTCTTCCAAAGGTATCAATCTACCAAAACACCGAAACTAGATCCAGCTATATTTGGGAGAGAGGAGATAAAGTCCTGGTTTGAGAAGGTGATCAGGTCTTGGCCAAAGGGTTGAGACTCACAGTGTGGTACTTGACACACACAACCATCCAGGTCAGAGATGTAGTCAATCTGGACAGACTGGGTTGATGTTTAGGGAGAAAGCTCCAACTTTGTGTGCTCCTGGGGCTCATCCGGAAGACCTAGAGTCTGACAGTGAAACTTTTAGCGTTCTCAGTGATAACAAACAGCCCACCGTAGCACGCGTGCCGTAGCTTCGCCACTACTCCAAAATGCTGGGGCTAGAGCAGCAAAGCTCACTTCACGCTCTTACCTCAGCCACTGATTTGCTATGTGGCCTGTTTCTAATGTACTCACAAACTGGGTGACAGGAGCCTGCAAACCTTAAGTCTTCAGTGCCTGGAGCTGGGTGCTGCTTGAAAAAAGAGGGTACAGGGATGCCAAATACGTTGTGCCTATTAGATATTAGACCCTATGCTGGCGCTTAAGACATACTAATTATATATGACTAACCATTTATTCTGGAAGAATTTTGTTCTGGGAAGATAGGAAAGTAATTTAGGCAATCTTTTCAAGAATTACTAGTCTAGTGGGAGAGGAAAATATTGACATAAATGCAAATTCTCATAGCCACCAAGAAGGGAATGGAGTGAATATGAATGGAAGGGAAATATAAAAGCAGAACTATCTGTAGACTTTGTACACTTGTCTGTGATAATAGATATTCAATTCAGTGATTAGCAAGGAGGCCAATTATTAAAGAAGATCAAGAAGGGGATTATGACTATTAGAGAGTTTGCATTAAACAAGGGAAACTCTCACAGAAAACATTTGCAGAAAATATAAGCATTAACCAAAAAAAAAAAAAAAAAAAAAAACCAAACCCCCCAAAAAAACCTTCAAGAAAAATACTATTCCTTCTCAGGAAAAATCGTGCCCAGCTTTGTCTTCTATGAGAAGGACTGAATGAGTGAGGAGATACTGTGCTCAATTCCTGTCCCCAAGACCTAACCTCCTTTGGCTTCTATTTACCTTTTAAATGGACGACCGGTCGAATCTCATTTCAGAGGCAGACCAATATATTCCTTTATTCAGGAGCTTACGAAACTCTCTTGACAAATATAACTTTAATATATGCACAACTGTGTCAGTCAGCATTTACCAGAGAAACATCTATAATATGAGATATACGAATATACAAGAATTTGCAGATCGCCTACAAAATCAGACATGGAAGCAGAGGGCCCGTCTGCACACTGGAGATCCGAAGGGTCCAGCCAAAGGTCTGGAGCTCACTGCAGTGTCCTGTACGAGTTCTTATCCAGAGCCCAACAGGTCTGCGATAGAAGCTGGAATCTGTGCCGGAAGCCAGGAGATTGTGTCCAAAGTGAAGGTGGAGCTCCTCGAAAGAAACCAAAGCAGAGCCATCCTTCTTCGTTTCCCTTTTATACTATCCAGGGGATGGGCCCCCCTAGGGTGGGTCTTCTATGCCCTACGGTGCAGAATGGCTGACCCAATTTAGTTAAACTTCTTTTACAAGTTGACACAATCAATCAAACCATCACAGCAACACAGGGAACTAAGAGTCAAAATGATGACAAAAATGTTCCCTAATTTGGGCACAGCAGGGGGAAGCACTATTATGAGATCGACTCCGGCTGTCATACTGTGTGAAGTTAGCAATGGCCAGACACCGTGATGATTAGTGCAGACATACATTTAGTGATACAGACTTTAATCATCACTGTGGCTACTTACCTGATAAAATCATCCTATTCCTCAATTACACCAAAAAAACAAAACAAAACAAAACAAAACACCAAAGAAAGCCTTCCTGTTTTTGGGCACACTGCATTCTTAGGGCAAAGATTAAACCAGAAACTCCAAGCTAACATTAATAGTCCAGTGCTCAGAGATATTTCTCTCATTGATCTCTGAAACTTCACTTGCAATGTCTGCCTTCATTTAGTTGGTTTGGGTTTTACAACAACCTGGGAATTCTTATTTTCTCTAAGGTACTGTACTGGCAATTGGAGTAAACCATCATGGGTGCCTTATATGATTAAGGATTTCCTGAAGTCCTAGGCATGCTTTGTGTCAGATACTTGAGTCAAGAGGGAATAATACTGCATAGCGTTTCCTTCATTAGAAGGCAACTGTTACTATAAATAAGAATGCTACCAGTAGTTGCGTTAGGGCTCTGGACAGAAAGTAAACAAATAGAAGCTGTATCTGTATCATGTGCATTTATATCTACTTTCAAGATTTATTTTAAGCAGTCAGTTGTCTCCTGATTGTGGCAGATGGCAAGACCAAAATCTACAGGCTAAGTCAACAGTCCAGAAAATCAGGTAAGAGTTGACGTTGTAGTTTTAAGTGTTAAATTTGCAGAGCAGGCCAGGCAGCTGGGAAATGTCAGGCAGGATGACTATGCTGTAGTTTTAAAGCCAAATTCTTTCTTCAGGGAAGCTGCCTTTGTTCTTAAGGCCTGTGACTGACTGGATGAGGCCCACCAACATTACAGAGGATGATTGGCTTTTATCAGAATCGTTTTTCCAGTCCTAGGGAATGAATGTAGGGCTTTGTACATGATCGGCAAGAACATTACTACTGAGCTACATCTCCAGCCCTAGGTCTGATTTAAATACTCATCACACATATTCTTTCACAGCAACATCTAGGCTGGTGTTTGAGCAAATAACTAGGTACTGCAGTCAAGTTGACACAGAATTATCCATCATAGTTTATTCATGTAGCACACAGATCTTAACTCTTTTCTTTTCTTTTTTTTTGTGCTGGGGATCGAACTCAGGTCCCTGAGCTTGCTAGGCAAGCACTTTAACCACTGAGTGAAATCCTCAGCCATAGACCTTAACTCTTAAAATTGCTACTATTATTACGATCCACACCCCCCACTAAGAAAACTTATTTACAATCACAGGGTCTGCCAATATCTCTTAACTATTCACTTCACTAGTAGGTCACCTGCATGTTAAGAAAGGTATTTTGTTATATATCGCCATGACTTGAAGAAGTTATGCATGCAAGTATGTATCACCTGTTTGCCATTATCATGAATTAGGCTTGAATGAGAAACATTTACTAGATCTTGTTTTTAAATACAATGCAATTTCTTTTTAAGCAGTCAGCTTTAAAAACTGGTGTACTGCACTTGGGATACAATCAACAGGGATCTTAAGACTAAGAATTTTTTGTTTTACTTTTCAAAGCCCCTGTTGACTTGGAACCAATGACCTTTGGCGTGACCTTGAGTTTCAATCACTATCATCCCTGTTGCATAGACAAAGCTGGAGCACAAGCCCAGAGATTACAGACCGAAGACGAGTGTGCACCTGACTGTGGCCTTTTTGGTCAAAGGAATCTGCAACTTTTTCTTAAATAAAAAAGTCAGGCTGCAATAGCACTTTTCATCCAAAATAATTTATGATATAAAGCACAGATCCCATGTCACGTATGTGGAATCAGATTCTTCATTTGAAAAATACGCTGACGATCCCACTGAATCAGCTTAACAGAAAAATCATTACAGAAGTTGAAAATCCTCCCCCGTTCTATTTGCTCCTGACTAAATCAATGTAGAAGAGACACTTTCTACCCTGAAGGACACTGCTGACTCCTGATAAATTACGTAAGCTCCAGCAAATATATGTCATCACCCTCAGGAATGTCGGCTCTCTGTCCTTCTGTGGCAGTCACACAATTGATACTGTCAGAGCTTGACTAACAGCTTTCAGCTGGATCTTTCATACTCTGCATTTAATTTTAATTTTTTTTTTCTTTTGCATGTAATTTCCTGATGAGGTCTTGATAAAGGACAGCATTTTCACAAGGCGACAGGGTCCAGCAGTTAAAGTGCTCTTTAAAATATAAATTCAAGAAGTTTGGAAGCTTTAAGTCATTTGCCCTGAAGTACATTTTTCATACCATGAGCGACCCACATAACAGGACTTAAAATCTAAGCTGCATAACGTGCAGTTTATGCAATCCATGATCTGTGAAAAAAACTCACAAGAAAATGAACTATATAATCCCCAGATGAATCTGTGTTTGGGTTTATTCTCAAAGATAGGTGCTTTTGAGACAATATATACAAGCTAAAAGGACCCATCACTGATGTTTTCTAGGTTTTGATCAAATATCTTTCACTTTACAAAGTTTATTTTATTCTAAATCTAGTTAACCACATATTGGTGTACGGTTTTATCCAGGAAGTACATCCATTACGACAGCAAGTGGGAAGAGGCTATCTCATCCCATTATTCTGTGCAAAATTCAAAACAAAGCTAAATTTTACTGATGATAAATTCATAGCCAGGGGAAAGGATGATTTAAAAGTGCCCACTGTATTTCTTACTCAAGTGTTTGAAGGTGAGACATATTTATGGTTTCAGGTCTTTCTTGGTGCGTTCAATCCTTTTCTCTCTCTCAATGTCATTTTGGTTTAAAAATACCACATTACGTTTACATCCCCTGACCAAAAACCTTGGGACATCATAAAAGGGTAACTGAGCATTATTATTTCACGCACACAACAATGCCAATTTCACAAGACTACACTGGATTCCTTTAAATTGTTTATTGATGACAGAAACTGCATAATTACAGATTTGATGAGAAACCTGCAAACAATAAAGAACGTGTCTCTTGCCAGCAAAATACAATTACTCCAGGTCCTTTAGACAAACAAATATAGAGTTCTTCACACCAGATGGCTCTCGGGCAACAAAGCCATTTTAGAATGTTTAATTGTGCTTCTACAAAACCTTCACAGAATGAGGTAGTTTCCTTTACCCACTGTATTTTCTGCATCCCCATTATTATATTGTAGCCAGCTCAAATCCTTCCAACATAACCTCTAAACAATTCTTCATGAAAGCCAACTCTTCTTTACAACGTGTTTATTTCCATCTACCTACTTTTTCTTAAAAAGAATTTCAAGAATCATTACACAACTATGGCAGAGATTCTACAAATTCCACAGTTAAACTGATCTTCAGTTCCCATCTATAAACTCCAATTTTAAAACATTCTCAAACTACTTATTTGCTCTCAGGGAGCATATCAAATAGGCATAAATTCTTTGAAAATGTGGGTCAGGCTCCAGCTCTGTGTATTAGCTACCTTGGCATACTGTGGGTCATTCACTGTTGTAATTGCCAGGGAAATATCTGCAGAATTTACAGATGCCGACAGGTTAGCTAACTTAAAGATGTTATTAAAATGTGCTTAGAGCCGAACACTTGAGAGAATTCCTCCATTCTTGAAAAACTCATGGGTGATACAGAAATTGAGAAGAATATTCGCATTTCTTAACCCTGAGAATGATTTCAATAACCACGTGAACATAGTCTGAGGAGCATATTACAGGTTTGGGGTAAATGCTAAATAATATTCAATCAATTTCCAAATCTCTTGAGTTTCATCAAGGAAAGGAGGGGTGTGGTAAATAGTATTTCAAAGCAAAAAATAGCCTCATCTACTTCTTGTCAATTATTTGGCTTCAGGATGTTTCATGAGTCTTAAAATAAAATGGTTGAAGAAATTATACAATAGATTGTATAGACGGTACAATTATAAAGTCTCATCCAAATTGGTAGCAATCTCAAGTGCTAGCTACCTAACACAACCATCAGATTATAAGCTCAAGATAGTGCCCAGTTCTAACATCTGATGAACTGGCCACTAGTGTTAGTTACTTCCTAATGACACTATTTGCATTTGACACTTACATTAAAGGCTGGAGAATGTAGTGCCTGTTGGAATGCGGAAGAAGCTCTTTTGGACAACACAGAAGTTCCTAGTGCCTGTTGGAATGTGGAAAAAGCTCTTTTGGACAACACAGAAGTGAGTTTGACCCCCCCTCCCATCATTCCTTCTCCTCGCCACCTTCACTTGTTCTTCTGTCATTCATTTTTTTCCCATAATTCAGTAACGGGCAGCAAGGAACCTAACCAATGTGATACTGGATAGGCAGAGAAAGCTGTCAGTGAAACTTTAATTTATTCCTATACCACGACTTATATTAATCCTTGCCATAACAATAGTGGGTTATATTATGCAACTTGGATTTTAAGTCTTGTTAGTTGGGTTTATCATGGTATGAAAAATGTACTTCCAGACAGAAGACTCAAAATTGCCAAATTTCTTGAATCTATGTTTTAAATAGCACTGTAATTGCTAAGACTGAAATTTCATCATGTATTAGAAAATGGGCTTACATCTATTTGACCTTAGTGAATTATTCACCCAGACACTACCCTATTGCTTTATTTCATGATCAACCTCCTCAAATTAAATATGAGAAGTCTTTTATTATGTTCTGTATGCTAATGATGAAAAATAAATTACCATCTTTTATGTTTGCATTTTAAGGGGGCTTTGTGGAAATGATAAAAATGAATCTCTTCCAATATTTAAATGGCCTTATTAAAAACTTCAAACTGTGAAAAGTCATGGCTATTTTCTGAGTAGCTGGATCTATCACCTTTAAGCTAACAGTTTAAACAGCTTGATTCATAATCAACATTTTCACTCTAGGATCATTATTTTTATTTCAATATTATCTGGGTTTGAATTTTAAAGGATCAGCGAGTATGCTGAAATCCGTGGTATTCTGCAAGATGAACCATAACATTACACCAAAAGAATGTAAACAACATTCTAGGTTGACAGTAAGTCAAACCAGAAGGAGGTAATTCATGCCACACACACACAGTGGATTAATAACCTTAAATACTAACCTTACTGAGTAATTTTGCACTAGAGATTCAAACAGGAAAATTGTCCTTAAAAAATAAGATCAGATCTTCACTACAATTTCTTGATACGTGAGATGTGCTCTGGCCTTCCTCTATTATCTTCATTGAATCCTTCACAAATACTACTTTGATATCTAAAATTAGTTCAAGTAATAAACTATGAACTTATGAACTTCATGAGGTAATGTTTACATATGATTTATTTTCTAAAACTAACTTTCTATCCTATTGCTGGTTGTGTAAGATGCACTTTTGTGGGTGTTCAATCAACATTGGGCAAATGAGTTATACTCTCCCTGATCTTTATCCAGAATACACACATTTACTACCCCTTGCTTCATTTTGGGAGCAGATATCTGGAACTTAGATAGCTAAATGAATTCTACTTGTACCAAAACAAAGAGACACTGCCATAAAATGTCCACTAAAATTATTTGTCGGCAATGCTATTTGTGACAAGTTTTTGCACACCCACAGAAGAGGAAATCCACATTACAAGGATTCTCTAATCCTACTTAGAACCAGGACACAAAAGGGTTCCTCTGACCCCCCACTAAGCCCTGAACCTTGCAGCGTCTCGCGAATATTGACTCCTCTAAATATTTCAGAAAATATCATTCACTGAAAATGAGCAAACATCAAAGATATTTTTCCTGATCTTAAACGAGTAAACCAAACACACAATTTTGAAAAGAAGCAGACCACCCCGCCAGAGCATGCATGGGGCAGGTAAAGAAATACTCTTATTTTAGCAGCTGTTTTCATAGCAGAATTACTCTAAAGCAGATTTGAAACTATAAAAAGTCCTTACAGTCATACGGACTAGGATATACTCATCAATGGCCTTCAAAGGCCCAAGAATGCTCAGATTCCAGGCATGTTTGGGTACAATTTCAGGGAGAAGAACTTTAATCTAGTGTAATGCACACTGCTCATGTCTTCAGGAAGCAGATATTGTGTGTCACCATATGGATTATTTGTTTATTTCTTGAAGTTATCTTTTGAAAAGAAAAGAATAGAGGAGATTTATCAAAGTGTAAAAATGATTCCCTAACAAGGTTTCTCAGTCATTTCTTTCCGTGTCCCTTTTCCTTTTGAAAGCAAAGGCCAACCCAGGTATTACTAATTTATTCACTCCCCCAACCTCATCATACCAGACAGCATGGTAAACATCCATCCCAGAAGCTGACTCTTCTCATGCTGTATTAAGGGCTGAATCCTTGACAAATGGCTGCCACAACAACAACAACAACAACAACAACAAACATCTAACAGAAAATCTTCCATTCTCAGGAAATGGTCAGGTTATGTCTACATCTGAATACTTCATTTTACAATCTTGGTTTTTACTCATACGTTTGGGAAAAGCTGACAAACTCACTCTAAAATGTAAAAACTGGGCAAAGTGGGAGGAAGAGAACATGTAAAGTAAGTTAATCATTATCATTTTAAGTGCCACTGGTTCTGTTTATATTCATTCACATGTGAATTGCTGAATCTCATTTGATCAACCCAATTAAACATTAAATAATTGCAGCCAATTATGCAAATATCAGCAACAATATTAATTTGTTGATCTTTTTGAGCAGATTAGCTTCACATGTTCTTAATGCTAGACTATCTTATGCCTTAAATGATCAATTAGTGTTGTGATAACTAAGTCTTGGAGAATGGATAATTGCCTAGTTATAATGTGGCACTCTTGCCTAGAAATACATTGTGACTGTATTATGCCATTGCAATTAAACAAATAGTGCACAAGAAAAAAAGAAGTGCAGATGTTCTTTTTAAATCTATTTAACAAGTTAGTATCAAGGTCAATTTCCTGTCTTATTAAAGAGAGAATGGCAAATTGTGTTCCCCGTATTAAGAGATGTCCAGTTTTTAAGATGTATATTCTTAAACTTTACTGAATCTGGTGGAGTTTACCATGCTTTTATGCTTTTATGAAAGAAATCATATAAGCATAATGTTCTCCAATTTTCACAATGGGCACACTAAATTTAGAAACACAAAGTATGAACTGCACATATGGTAAACAAGTAATTTCCCTTTCTCATAGGAATCAATCTAGTTATTATGTGCTACTCACAGTTGAAACCGGAAGTCCTGTTGAGAGCACTGTATTGAGAAGGAGGTCAAAAGATTTAGCAAAGGCAAAAGCATCCCGTTAGAACACTACATGCCCTAAGAGCACCTCGGGCCTAAAAAGACTTGCCTAAGAGTTCAGATCACCAATTAAAAGGCTCCTAAAAGCTATTTTTACCATTCCTTTTCATCTCAGCCTTCTCTAATTTTCATCTTACCATTCTTGTCTAAAAAAGGCCCCTACAGCTAGAAGTTTTGGAGGAGAATCAAAGCCTATTTGTTATGTGTTGTTAAATGCCTGAAGGAAAATCTTCCAACGCATCAAACTTTTAGCATGTTTTCTCCCCTGCTCTGAAAAGAGAATGAAATATGATCAGCAAGGTGAAAGTTATTAGGACTGAGGGAAGCCAAAATACAATGTCTGTGAGTTGACCTTCCAAGGGTAAGTGTTCTCTGTCAAGATTTCACCTTCCCCTAGATAAACTAGGAAAGGCTACAGTTTTTTAACTCATAGCTCCTAAAGGAGGAAAACATGGTCTATAATTGCCCCCACTGTAACCACATTGTTCAATCAATCTTCAGTCAATAGAAATCAGTACTTACAGAAACAAAGTATAAAACCAGAATATACCTCTCTGCTTTCTACCCCTCCTCCCAAATGATTTATTTTGCATTTAACATTTCACATACAACATGTGTCACTTCCATTTGGCTGGTATGACATGACATCATGAACTCTCTCCAGAGCTACTGCTTCAGTTCCAAGAGTCTTTACTCGCTATGCCTCTCAGTACCTCTAATGACTGAGGAGTCCATGGAAAATGAAGATAATATAATGAGGTAAGTAAGACACACTTCTCAGAACCAGCCACAATTCTAATGAATAGGTTTCATAATCTAGAAACGTAGAAGGTGCACTTCTATAGAAGCTAAATGTTTGCTCACTCATTCAATAAGATATTTACTGAGAACCCACTATGCGCCAGGCATTGGCCACTCAAAGATCTACAAGGCATCAGACCCTCAGCCTCACAGCAGCCAGTTACAACACCACGTGGAAAGGGCGACGGTGGACATGCTCAGGTCTTACGGAGCACAAAGTACTCTAGGAACAGACCGCGAAGTCAGGAAAAAGGGAGTGATATTTACCTGCAAGTGCACAAGGGGCCTGTAAAAACGTGCAACAGAAAGAAATCAAGTTTTCTGAGACCTTGAGTTAAGAAAACAAAACACTCTCCGAGTGTTTCTAAGACTAATGATGTATCGCAAAGAACATTTCCTGTGGGATTCAGCTTCCAGACACACACATATACCATTTGGTGGAAGACGCACACTTTCTACTAAAGAACCAACATTTTGGATCTGAGTGGAGCACTAAGGGAGGCACTCAAATTACTGAAGAAAAGTCTACATTATATGGCTTACATTATTATCTTTCTGGGAAAAGGTAAAGTAAGCAACTATTCCCAAGTTTACAAAACAACAACTGATGATGACAGTTCGTGTTCTCTGGCACAAGAAAAAAGAAAAATCACCCTCATAACACACAAATAGGACAAACTACGTTATACGCAATTACTGACAGGTTGCTTAAGAAATCTATCACAATCAAATGTAACAGCCTGTTCCTATAGCACATGATTGGTCTGTGGTTCTCGTTCAGGAAACTACGATTGTCCAGTTGCTCTTTTCTTTTCCGTACTGTAACAAAAGCAAGAAAATATGTTTTAGTATAAAAAGCTCACAGTGCAGGAATAGCTTCATACAGCCCCAAGCCATACAAAAGGTTCACTTGTGAATTGAACACTGAAAGGATATAAACTCATATTAATAATAATATTAGAAAGAAAGAGAAAAAAGGAGGTGGGCAGGATGGAGGGAGAGACACTTTACAAAATGAAGACACACATACTTAGAGAGATCTGTGAACAATCAGATACCTGGAAAGAATTGCAGATTTTATTTATAATTATTGCTGAACTCAAATTCATAGCTGGCTAACGATGGTGGTGCACGCCTTGTAATCCCAGCACTTGGGAGACAGAGGCAGGACAATCTAGAGCTCAAGGCCAGCCTGGATTATGTAATATAATGAGACCTTATCTCAAAACAAACAAACAAACAAACACAAAAAAACAAAACCCAACAACAACAACAACAAAAAACCCCCCAAAACCCAAATCCAACCAAGTAACAACAAAAAAGAACAAAGTCGCAAGTGGTGCTGGCTCTTCTTGTAATATTTAAGTACATACCTTTTATCACTGTTTCTGTATTTTGCTCCTGTTTTCCAAATGAGTTAAATTGTTAAACTACGGGTATATTTTCCGTAAAGAAGTGCTGCTCAGAGTGTATTCCCCATACAACTAGCATCTACGTCTCCCGGGGACACAGCAGAAATGAAAATGCCAGGTCCCATTTCAGATTTATGGAATCAGAAACTCTTGGGAAGGGTCCCAGCAACCTCTATGTTCGCAGGCACTTCCGGTCATGCTCATGCACAAAAATATTAAACTGACAATTCTTGTGGATCCTTTTTTCACTGTGGTACTGGGGATCGACTCCAGGGATGCACTGAGCTACATCCCCATCCCTTTATAAAATTTTTACATTTTGAGACAGGGTCTCAGTAAGTCATTAAATTGTCCAGGCTGCGATCTTACTGCCTCAGCCTCCAAGAATGCTGGGTTACAGGGGTTATAGATGTGTACCACAATGCCCGGCTGTCCTTCTAGATCTTAATAGAAATTTTGGTCTCTAAATCACAGTTGTGCTGGGGATTTAGTTCAGTGGTTACAGTGCTTGCCTCGCAAGCACAAGGTCCTGAGTTCGATCCCCGGCAACAACAAAAATCACAGTTGTTGGTGCTGTTAGCATTCCAATTTTTTTATTCCTCCGAACATTATTTAGTATCACAGTCTAAATTTGGTTATTTGCAGTAGCGTATGATTTGCTTTTATAAGAAACTTGAATTTTAATCCTTGAAACTGAATTAATGAAGCAAAATATTCTATGCTAGGAACTGAAAGCTAGTTCTATAGAGCAGTCATTCAATGAATAACCTGTGTTTAAATAAGCTCTCACCCATGGAGCAATTATGCATACCAGCTTCAATGTGTTGGGAACTTACAGACTTGTTACTTCATCTAATCCCCAGAGGATGTCTAGACTGTAGGAAAGGCGTGATCAGCTCTCCCACCTCTGCTTCCTGGCTTGAGATGCCACCACTTGCTCTGATGCACACTGCCATCTGCCACTAACCAGACTGAACCAGCAAGGTCTGTGAGCTTGGACTGTGAACCTCCAGAACTGTGAGCTCAATAAATCTTCTCTTTATGAAGTCAGCTGCCTCAGGCATTTCATTTTAGCAACATTAAGCTGACTAATAAAACATTATTCAAGATATTTCTCCTGTCTCGTCTTAGAATGTCTTAATATACAAAACCAATGTTTTTGTATTTTCTTAGCATCTTGGCTAGTCATTCCTTTATTTTCACTGAAGAAACGTTACCACCTATGTATTCTGTTCCCAGCCTTGCGCTGAAGCCCAGGGAGATAAAAAGGGAATAAATAATTCCAACATTTCAACTGCCCTAGGAAAGAGACAAGAGTGTGACTAATTATAATTTAAGGGTCTTAGACAGTTGTGGGGGAATCTATGGCACACATGCTGCAGTGGGCTATTTGTATCACTGAAAACTCTACCAGGTTTGCCATCCTTGCCTAATATGGTAATTCCTACCTCTGAAAAGTGGAGGAAAAAGCAGCATTTAATTGGGGTAGTATATCTGGACCCCAGGAAAGCAGTATTGTTCCAGAGTTGTAAAAAGTTCCTAGAGGATAAGAGTGTTGAGGGACAACCAAGACCCTACCAGGTCACCAAACTAGAAGGTATAGCCAGGGCAGGTGGCAGAGAGCAGAGCACACTGGGAGAACAGAGAAAACTCCAAATAGCAGGATCAAGGAGGAATAAGACCATGAGTAACTGGAATAGCAAACAGAAACAGAAGAGAAAAGTGACACAGACAACATGGATAATATTCTCCAAGTTTAACTTTGGTTAAATATGAAAACAGACATGTTTTTTCTTTGTTACTTAAAGAAAGAAAGAAGAAAAAAAAAAGTGTTCATTGGAAAAGTTCTCCTCCTAGGAGTTATTTGTAGAGTAATCTAAGACCCAGGGAGCTATATGGATAATTAGCTAAATGGGATGAATACTCAACCCCAGAGAATCTTACTCAAATACAGAAGTACAGAAGTTGAAATGAAAGGCAAATCTGTGGTTGAGAAGAATTTTCCCCGTGGGTTATACTGGCAGGGATCTTGAAAATTTTTTTTTAGTGATTATTGTTCCCTTCTTCTTCAATTTACCAAAGCACTTTGTAGGAAACATTCATGTTTCCATGTAATGCCAAAAGAGATCAAATGTAAAACATGATGCAATGCTACGCTTTTTCCTCAGTAATTACTGAAATTATTTTTCTTGGAATCAGACAACCTAGTAGCTTGGCTGACAGCACCAATTTGCCATCTTGTAAGAGGATAATTTTGAGACTTTAGGTTCCATGCACCAGCCACAAAATATTTGAAGAAGAAAGATGTGGTTTTAGATTATGAATGGATGGTCCTTTGTTAATTAACAGTTTGGAGGAGATGTGATACTTCTGGTTTGTGGTTCATTTAGAACCACTGTATTATCCCCCATGTCCTGAGATTCTATCCCTTTGTGCCTTTATCCAGTGTGGGATTCTGGCTGTATCAGACTTCAATGTTACTACCACTGTACTTTACTACCTGCAGTAAAAACAGAAGTTAATAATTTATAGCTGCAGCAACAAAGTTAGACAGAAAAGTTGTTTTTTTTTTTTTAATCCTCTTTCACATACATCTTTTAAAGTTTTTCACATGGGCTTATATTTATATTGAGTGTCTATTTTAACGTTCCTTTGTATCTGTATGCTTTGGCTTCTTTAGTTTTTTTTTTTAATCCTTTTTTTCACCGTGATGTCCCCAGCACCTGGAGCAACCTCAGGCACAATGTTGGCAATCCATATATCCATTTGTTGAATGAATCATTTGGGAACGTTTTCTTTAGGCACATTCTTCTGGCTTCCATCGTTTTACTTTAAACAAAATGTGCTTTCTGAGAACTTTGGTGACAGCTCTCCAACCTGCCCCAAAACTGCATGTTCGGGCTTCTCTTTCCCTCATGCTTTTGGGTCCTAATGTGTATTTGTCACCAGCTCAGTGCTGATGAGTCACATTTCTGCTTTTGATTCCTAGCGATTTCTTCCTTAAACAAAAACCCATGATTATGTCTGCTGCACACCTCTACTTGCGTCTTCCAATTGCAAATTTAATAGAGTTTAACTTGATTTTTTTTTTTTTACTTAGTGACTACATTTTTGTTTTCTGTTCACCCTTCACAACCAAATCAAGTAAGTTTAAATTTTCCTAATTCATACAATCTTTAGGAGATAGCCCTGAATCTCATTTCGTGTACTGATACTATAAAATGTACACTTTTTACAAAAGTAATTATTTTTTATTTTACTTCATTTTTGGAGTCAGGGTCTCATGATGCAGCTCAGTCTGGCCTCCAATTTGCAATCGTCTTGCCTCAGCCTTCTGAATGTTGAGATTACAGGCATGTGCCACCACACCTGGCTTAAAATGTACATTATGTTCAAGAAAAACCTCCAAAGCAATCTTTCTTCTGACTTATGACCACACTTTTTCCCCCTTTAAAAAAAAACTCTAAGTTCTTATTTTGAGTAAAAGCTTTCATAAACAGCAAATCATGCCTTTTAAAATTCTTTTTATGTTTTTTATCCGAGAAAAACTGTAATAATTATCTTCATCTGATTTATTCAGAAAACCCTGAAAAAAATAAAAATACCCGAATATCAAGGCACCAATTTTTATGTTTTAAGTTACTTATGTTTCTGTATACAAAGGTAGAAGACAACCCTGAGGGCTGTTATTTATTTTTCTGATATGAAGGTAGCCCTTTTAGCTTACAGAAAACCTATGTTCAAGAGAAATGAGGCAGCTTACTGATTCAAAACCGATAAGCATCTGGGCACAGCAGCACACTTCTATAATCCCAGCACCATGGGAAGCTAAAATAGGAGGGTCAGAAGTTTCAGCCCAGATGGGACGATTTAGCAAGACCCTGTCTCAAAATAAAACAATTTTAAAGAGATAGGGACGTAGTTCGGTGTGAAAGTGCTGGGTTCCATCTTCAGTACCACAAAAACAAGACCAAAGCAAAAACTCATAACTATTCTTTGCTTTTTCTACCAGTACTGTAAATCTTCCATAAAAGCTGCTATGTAAGTCTACAAGAACACTGTTTCTATAACACTCTAAGAACCGCAATTACTTTCTAAATACCTGCTACATTTCCAAACAACCACAAAAATATTAGTTTTTTTTGGTGGGGGGTGCTGGGGATCAAACTCAGGGCCTTGTGCTTGCTAGGTAAGCACTCTACCACTGAGCTAAATCCCCAGGCCCTAAAACTTAGTTTTATGACTTAATACCATCTGGTGTCACCCAAACCATCAAAATGTATTTGACTTTCGAATTTGGGTCTCACGTACCCTTGGATACATTCTATAGTGGGCAATGAGGGTATCTGCGCTCAACAAAATCCTCCAAAAACTTGTGAAATACTTGCAGCCTTTTCTGTACGTGGCCTAGTATGATCTGGTACCTGATATACCTGCTTAGCTAGTGATGAGACATTACTGATGAGGTAGATGTGCAGAAAAAAATAATAAAACAAAGCTAGCAGAGATTTATTCTAAGGAAATCATCAAGTAAGTCCTGTTCATAATAGTGAAAAAAGTCATGAACACCACAGACGCTCACTAACATGATTTCTTTAAAACAATTATGGTACATCACCATAATGGAATTCAAGTGAACTTCATAAGTGGTATCGAGAAAACTAGTTATTGAGATGAAAAACTAAAGGGTTTATTTACTATGTAAAAAAAGCAGGCAGCAAAATTATGTATGATATGAATCCACTTTGCCGGGGGAAACTGGCCAGCTGGAAATATAAATGTTACAAAATACTGAAAGTGGAGACATTCCAAATTGACAGTGGCTAATATCTCAGGGTTAGAATCACAGGTAATTATTTTCTCCCACCCCTTTCAAGGTTTTTAAAGCAAAAATGTTGTCTTTTTTAACGAGGTACCTAAATTTTGTAAACATTTGCGTTTATTTTTAAAACGTTAAGTAATCTAGAGTCCCTGACAAGATTTTCTTTCTCTCTTTTCTTTTTAAAATATGTACCTTCTTTTCTATTTTGGCTTTGCTCACGGTCATTCATACTGTCAAGAATACCATCCTTAAGTTTAAACTACGGATCTTAAATTATAATATTTATTCTCTTCTCTCCATGGCAATACGATATGTTTTTAAACCTCCAATGGAATAAGGTGCGGTTTTATTTTTAGTTTTTGGCGTTGGGACAAAATCAGGCCCTTCAGCATACTAAGCACGTGCTCTCTCACTGAGCTATTCCCAGGCCTTGAGTAGTATTTGAAAAGGAAAATGTCTTTACCTGGATATCACTCAATTTGCCCAAGATACGGCTTGCAAGCTTAGGCCCATTCTCCATTGTTGGAATGTGTATCATCTATGAAAGAGAAATGAGATAATTTGAGAATGTTGACCACGTAGAGTGATAACAGAGAAGACACATGGCAATTTACTATATTAAGGCAATTCCACAAAATAAAGAATAGCACTGTAACCTACTTACTATGCATACTACCTACCTGCTTACATGGGAGATTCTTTTCTACTCTGAGCTGAAACGAAACTAGCCAACGACAGGTTGTTTGCTGCTTATTAACTAAATTTAGAACATAAATGGTTTATACTCCAGTCATCAGGCTGATTTAAGGAATCAAAGAGGCCTAGGGGGTCCCTAAAATAATGATAAAATGAAAAAAACCCAGACTCTTCCAAAATTCTGAGGCTCCATAAGGATGAATGATTGTCCTCTATCTCTAACTCTCTAAGCAAAGAATGAGAACGCAAAGATACTTTGTAAGACATTAAAGCAAGTCATTTTGGGAGCATAAATTTAAGCAAATCTGTGACTTCATAAAAGGGGCTCCCATCCTATCTGTGGTGCAACCCAGACCTCAAGGAACCACGACTTCCACAATACTGTAGAGGGAAATTCACAGCCAAAAGAGACTTCATGCCCCTAATCTGTATTCATGTCCTGTCTGTTCATGCCTCACTGGCTTGTGGTCTTTTGATAATTTGATTTTAGTAGATAGTCTGTGCTCTCAAACACTTTTCTCATTATGCCTTTTAGTGTAATAGGATAATTAGATGTACATTTTGGCTCTAAACGCCTCCTCAAACAGAACCATTAAAATACTGTATGTTAAACTTTAAAAACTTATTTCTAGAGTTGAAAAAGTAATTGAATGTCTAAAAAAACTGACCTAATGACAACTTCAGTTAATAAAGTGGACATACACATAACCTACTGTAGATACTATCATAATAAAATACCAGTACTGATGTAAAACAAAAGCAATTCTGTGAAACAATCAGTTTGTAGATGGAACTACGTCAAGAGCCATCCCTTAAAACAAGTTTTAAAACTGAAGCAATGAACCAGCCACCATTAAAGTCTGCAGAATAATCAATCTAATCAGCTAAGGAAAATAACTGTAATGCAGAACTTCAAATTTAGTGGTATTTCTATTTCATGTGAATCATTTAAGCTACTTCATCTTGTAAGAATAATGCCCACACGGCTTTAAATGATAAAGGTAGATGCTGATGTTAATCCAAAGTACCAGAAATTTATTGTTAAAAGGAGAGCCAAATATTGACAAGATAACTGAAAGACAGCACATATAAAATCAGAGTAATTTACTAAGAGCAGACTGTGTCTTCTGACCAAAACCCTTAGTTCCTTTTGGAATATTTTAATAAATGTACCAGTTTTGCCAAATGAAAAATTTTTGTAAAGTAGCTTATCTAATAATAACACACAGTAATAATAACAATAATGATTAATAAATAAATAAAGATGTGACCACTCAAATGCACTTTCAAAACAATTTGCCATTCCTAACCCAGTACTTTGGGAATACTTTTGGAAACCAGAAAACTGAAATCCAATCTATTGGCACAGCTCCAATCCCCAAATCGAGGCAGAGCAAACACAACACACACAAAAGACAAAACTGAATTCCTTCCCTGTCTGAGCTTACTCGGTATCACTGGAAAGATGGAAATTATACACCAGTACAGGTTCCAGGTTCATCTGGACACACTGTCCAAACTGAGACAATGCCACACTGTGAAACAACTCTCTGCCCCTTGGGTCCAAGTAGGATTTCACTCACACTTTATAAAAATTAATTAAGTTATAGGCAAATGTTTGGAAATGGCAGGAAAACGAACTATGCGTCTCACCTGGTCCTTGTACAGTATGTCCGAAACGGGACACACAACGCAGGCTGTCCCCGAGCCGAACATCTCCTTCACTCTGTCGCCCTCCAGGGCAGTGGTCAGGTCACTCATGGTGAGGTACCTCTCAGACACCTTAAATTCACCCTGTTAGGAATATTGAAGAAGAGCAATACTTATCTTTTTATTTGCTGGTTGAACACAGATAATGTCACAATTCTTTGGGGGAAAGCTGGGAAGGGCAAACTATCTTATCGGTAAATGCACTGAGCCACTAAGCAACTTCAAGGTCACAGCATTTGTAAAGCAAATTACAGAATATAAAATAGTAACACAATTATCACCGTGAGATACATGGTATGTTTTAATATAGGCCTGCTTGTTGAATTTTATGTCATGGAGAATCTCATCAGGTGATTCATTTCAAGTGTTACTTAATGCATATTCCACATATTTTATCACAAAGGAGAACACCTACCATTTACCATGCACCCATCATATATCAAGATCTTTCATTCTAAAGGAAGGTACAATCATCTGTATTTTACTGATGAGGAAATTAAGGTTCAGGGAGGTTGAAGAAGCACCCCCAAGGCCACACAGCTAATAAACGGCAAAAACGAGGTCTGAACCTAGGTCTGATCTCATTTGTTCCGGATGTGGTCCTCTTTCTACTGTGCCTTCTAAGGATTAAAAAGCATTCAAATATATGAAATATTCATTATTTTAAAAAATTCAATGTATATTTGGACTTTCCTTAGAAGATTACCTTGCAGATATATTTTTTCTTTCTAAATTAACTGACAAAGTGACTTTACAATGGTAATCCTCTTCCTTCTCTTTTAGAATCAGATTAGGTTGCACTTTAACAGGGAATAAATGGTATAACCTCATCAACTTGTGCTGAACTGTTTGAGTATTTTATTACTTTAAGGAAAGGAAAGGAAATGGAAAAAAATTCAGGTACTTTTTAATCTACATGTTTAAACTGTTTAATACTTATTCTTCAATCTTCAAGTCTCATTCTTCTGGTGATTAAAGTCCAACATCTATCAATGGGATATTTGAATTAAGGGCAACAAAGAATCAATATGTTGAAAGAAAAATAAGATCAAAGTGTTTTTATGACCTACAAAGCCACAATACACAAAAAAGGAAATCAAAGTCCTTGGCCAGAATCAAAATATTAGAAAAACAACGTATCATGGTATAAGTAGATTTGGAAGGATAGGGAAGTATGTCTGCAATTACAAACATGGCTCTTCCCAAGTTTCAAATTCTTTCATTCTGTAATTACAACTATGTGTTCAGAAGTAAATAAATAAGTGCCAGAAGATCAGCCAACTTTATTGAAAACGAGCTGAGTTCTGTGTTCTGCAAAAGAAAAAACCTCTCTTGTAAATAAACAGAATTGTTTTTATTCTGTTCACCCTTACTTATCTTTGGACAATTTCCCCTGTCTGGCAAGCAGTGGTAACCCCCAACATGCCTCTTGGCATTTTATGTCTCACTGTTTTAAAATAGCTTTTAAAATAAATTACAGCTAAGGAGTCAAGAAAAACTTCCTCTATAATAACCTATTTTTCATGCTAGCAAATCATTAGTGTGGGAAAGGATTTCACTTGCAACTTGTCATCAAACCTTCTGTACTTGATTTTTTTTTCTTTAATAAAACAGAAATTACTAAGCTTCAAAATATATCTTTCCAACTGCAAACATATTTAGGACAGGGCAAGCTGTTTGAAATTATACCAACAGTTTGTAAATGTCATGCCCAACGTGCCAGCCAGCATGTGGCAGTTGGGTCTTGTCTACTTCAGGGTTTTGTAGAATTATTTATAGCACATTTCCTCTATTTTTCAAAGTCTTTTTCCAGAGAAAATGCTAGTACTCTCCTAGATAATGTGTGTTTCTAAACATTTGCCCTATTCATACTGTCTGACCACAGTATGCTCAAAGCCTTTCCATGGTCTTTGGAGACTACTTTAACACACGGGTCAAAAGTTCCATCCAAGAACTATTGCCAGACAACCCACTCGTTTAATATTCATCTTGAATGTTATGTTATTTTAAATAACAAACAGTTTAATAGTCTTGTCTGTGTTGCAGGGATTTGAAAGTCCACCGAAAACCACTATACAACTGCCTGAGTGTTTTGACCTTAAAAGAGCATGTATATGAATTGTGGGCAACAGGGAGCAGCGGACGGAGAAAGAAAGCAGCCAATCCAACGATTTTATTGTAGTAACTATATCAGTGAATATCAGTAAAATCCCAGAATTCCAATGTCAAGCACAGTGAGGCTGGAATAAGTAGACAAAACAAAGAATTGTGTTACCACTGCATTGTGGAATACATTTATGCTTGACAAGTTATGCAGACAAGATCTGGCTGGATAGAAGAACATAGAGCATAAACTAGGTTGAGCTGGCAGGAGATGCCTGGTACAGAGACTGAGACGAAAACTAACACTTCACTAGGACATCCTGCTAAGCTGGTTTCTCTCTGCCCTCCCTATAAACGGCACTTATTTGACAGTCATGCGAAGATGGTAGTCTATGGCAGTGGTGGCAAACCTACCGCACGTGTGCCACATCAGGCACGCAGCACCCTCTCTGTCGGCACGTGAGCCAAGTTGCCCCAGGAGCCAACATCGGGTAACAGTTGATTCTTCTAAACTAAAACCTCAGTATTTAGGTTTAATTGCAGCGCTGGCATCTTGTGATAAATAAATAGGTTTGGGGCTACAATTCGGGCACTCAGTCTCTAGAAGGTTCACCATCACTGCTTTGGAGAGTTCTTTTCACTCAAATTAAGATTTACAGATTGGATAACACTGGTTGCGACCACAGGATATTATTGCGCCAGGACTCCAGGCTTATTTTGATTCCTTTCTGTTTTGGGCTTATGCAAGTTGTCCAAGTGAAAGGTACCCACCCACTCACGGGCCAGGTCCAGAATGCTCTGCCTTGTCACTCCTGGAAGAATGATGCCATCTAGCGGAGGAGTTGCCAGTTCTTCTTCTGTCAATTAGAACGGGGAGATTTTCAAAACTGAACCACGTTAGGCATGCCTTATATCAACAACCAGTTTAAAAAAACCATTTCTCACAACTTTGCTAGCGACAAACACAAAGATCATGTTACCGTCCTACATATCAAGTCCCACATATCAACTCACATTCCAGGGAGATACTTATTTTACAAGCCAGAAAGCAAGCTACTCACCTAGTAATCTTGAATTTATCCTAATCATCCTTTATTATCAAGTAAAATGATGAAAGTTTTCCATTACCAAATACAAAGAGTTAAAGAATATTCTCTCAGAGGAATATACCAAAGTCAGAATTTACCTCCACAGATAAAACTTGGTTACTATTCAGAATTATGCAGACAGGATCCTCCCCGGGAAACTGGTCTCTACTAAACCTTCTATGAACTCTGTGGAGACACGGGCATGCCTACCCGGGCCGGGCGCTGCTCGCACACTGTCCTTTGAGAAATCTGTCTTTCATGGTTCTGATTCTGGTGCCGTGTCGGCCTCAAGAAGGGGGATGCTGACTTCAGTCTCGGAGATTTAAATGTGATGGACTTAGGCTGATCTCAAGTGTGTAGACAGCTAAAGAAGAAAAACTCTCCAAACTCCAGGTCTAGGCTACGGGTCTAGGCTATCTAGCAAACTTAACCAGTGTGGCTGTTGGGCATGACGCCCATCTGTGGGCATTGAGTATGGCCAGTCACCTGCATGAGACTCTTTATTATAGGTTGTCTCTGGTACTGCCGTCCTCCTCCCCCCCACCTTCTGACACCCAGAATGCATCAAATCTTGATTCCTCACCTTAGACAATGCCCTCCTTACAAGGGAGGATCACAGGTTTGCAGGGCAATTCACAAAGTATGTTAAAAGAATCGCCAGGTAGTACAAACTGTGAAGGAATCTCACTGGTATCTTGGGGCTCTCCCAGGCCCCTTTATGCAGTGAAAAGGAATTTTAGAACTTACCTAAACCAACGAAAGAAACACATATGAGTGATTTGCAAGGCTGGTGACACGGGAAAAGACAGCACCAGAGCTCGGTGGGCCACTGCCCTTCCCTCAAGCTTGCGGCAGCTCTGGGCTCAGATGCTTTGCAACGACTGGGCTCTAACTGGGCACCCAAAGCTCCATACCCATCTCTGTATCCCTCACACTCGGCATTGTTGCTGGCCCAGACTGGTATATAATAAGTGTTTTTGAATTAAAAACAAAACAAAACAAAAAAACAATGAATGAACTCTCTGCTAGGATACAGCAATATGTTTTTTGGAATTTTGTTTCTGAAAATTGCTTTCAGGAGAGAAGAAATTTGTTCTTGGCAGTGTTCTTAGGGCTACTTTTTGTCATGTTTAGAAGTGTGGAGGATCTCAAAATAAACATGTTTTATGATAGCTAGTTAGATGCATAAATGTATGGATCTATCTGCATGTATAATTACACACACACACACACATACACACACACATGCGCACACACACATGCAGCGCCCCAGAACCAAACCTTTCCTAAAGCTTGCTGCACTCCAAGACTACATAAAGCTAAATCAAAACAGCAGCTTTGCATGTGTAAACGCTGTTTTGTGAAATATATTTAACATCCAGAACTGTAACCACTAGCCCGAGGTCAAGGAACAGAACATCTGCTCCTCCGGTTGCCAGACAGAAACGACGACATGACAACATTTGGGTGAGAAATATTCATTTTCCTCTGTAACCACAAACATGCTTGTGAGAGCCAGAACGAACTCCAGATTGCCCAACAGGAGGAAAACAGAACCTACAAACGCAGCTTGTCTTTGACAGAGAGATCATTTTGGAGAGAGGAGGAACTGAGCAGCAATAACAGCAGGATTCATGTGTGACTGCCCGAAGTCAGGCAGGAATGGAAAACAGGAATGTGGGTTTGTGCATCCGCCCTGAACGCCAGGACCATAATCGCTCGTTTATTCTGCAAGTATGTATGAAGTGTTGTTCGCTGTACTTATATGAACCAAACTGATTTAACTCCCTACTGACTCTCAGATAGGCAGAGGCAAGCAATGATGGTGTTAAATAGCACATGAGACCACCACGGAGGAAAAGAAGACGGAAGGACAATGGGGAGTGACAAACACTAATGGGGGACAGAGTTTACAGCTTTGATTAACAGCTCAATGACATCCATGGGGACAGTGAAATTTGAGGGCAAAGACTTAGAGGCTGTGAAAGAGCTCCCTATGCAGCCATGTGAGGAAGAGGGCTCCAAAGAATCTATATAAATAAATACACGATATGTCCAAGGGGCTTATTGGGCTGAGTGACTGAGCAACATACTCGTTGCCAAGGTCAGTCTCCCAGACTAACAGAACACTGATATGAGGGCTGGGTCTTACTTTTCTGAGGATCTGCAGTGTCCCAGACATGATAAAAGTATCTGTTCAAACAGCGAACGGGAAGTACATATGTGTGCCTAACTAGTCATGAACAGAGTGGAAAAGAAAATGGAAGCCAGGTGTGCTAGCACAAGTTTGTAATCTCAGCACAGTGGGAGGCTGAGGCAGGAGAATCACAAGTTCGACACCAGCCTAGGGAACTTAGTGAGACCATGTCACAAAATAAGAAAGAGGTGGCAGTGGATGGGGATGTAGCTCAGTATAAAGTCCTCAAATTCAATCTCCAGTACTGGGGAGAAAAAAAAAAGGGGGGTGGCACAACCTTAACCAGGCCAAAGGTCACAAGTAACTACTGCGCACTACACTGTGCTTTGAACACAGATGGCCTGCATTTTCTACCCTCCTATGCCAGCTCCTTTCCCAAAAGGTCACTACCGAAAGAATTTTATGCCTCCTCTTTGAGATCAGTATTTTGCTGAGTTTCAACTTAGCACTCTTTGTATTTTCTGAAAGCTGCAGGGTTAAAAATCATTCTACAGAGTTGCATCAGCGTCTTTTTTTATCCTGAAGGTTGCTGCTGACATTCCATTTTCTTCCCTCGTAGTACTGTTCTAACATTTATTCCATCGCCTTTCTGCTTATTTCAAATTTTATTTGACCTGTTAGGTGAACAGCCAGAGGAAGAAGCATGCTGAACCTAAAGTAGTCTCAGGCAAGAGTATGAAAGAGTAACTCTTAAGGGTTTTATAATATTTTACATGAGACTGAAGCTGAATTCACTCATTTTTATTCTGACCTTTAAAAGCCAGAGTAGAAATGTTCCGTGATTACTGTTTGCATAAAGAACAATTTTTCACCAGGACGGTTTCTGGTTAAATCATGTAAGCGGTGACTCAGATGGTACTTAAGTCCTGGCATCTCCTATCCATAAATAATTATGGTGCCACTTCTGAGTGACGCTGTGTTTCTTCTGGGCTGTATGTGGGGCGTTTTGCGGGGGCCGGAGTGGGCAGGTAGGAAAGGAGTATAAGCTATTATCTCCTAAATACACAGTTCAACACCGGCCAACTTCTTCCTGGTGTAACTTTTGATATATGTATAGATAATAACTCAAATTTAGGAATCACAAATATTCCAGTATAAATTTTGTTTTTTAAATGGTGCCAAGGAGAAACAGCAGGGGTGGAAGAATGAGCTTGAACCGCACCTGGCTTTTCACACACCAAGGTTTACCAAGGGCCAGCACGGGACAAGGCGAGCTCCTGCCCCGGCGGGACACAAGGCTCATTCTGTGATATCTCTGCAGCTAATACTCAAAATGGTCACAGCTGTGGATGCAGCTACACCTGAATCCTTACTTTCCTCTGTCTGTAGCCAAATCACATAAAAGCAACAGAAGCTACCATCCAATAAAAATTGATTAAAATCAAGACTGAGACCTTGCAAGGGCTTGGAAACATTTTACATTTGAAGTCTCCACACTCAGTGTGAAATCAGTAATCTAAGAGCATGAACAAGCCTAAAAATGTGTTTCTAAATTTTGTATGTCTATCAAAATTATAGTGGAAATAAGTGTGTATCTATTTTTCTCCTCCCTTTTGGCCATTTAACTTTATAATATATTGTCAACACTTCACTAAACTCTTATGGTCTCTGGCAACTAAAACAAAGAATAGAAAGAAAGGTAGTGAGCATTCAGGAGGGTAAAGGGAGAAATATTGATTTCTCTAGTATACGTATAGTAATAGTATCAAATGAACTGGGATCTGGGTACAATTTCACCATAGAATGGTTTGTCTTTAGTACTGTACCTTAATCAAATGGAGGACTTCTGATACACTGTCAAAATATTTAGAAAAGGCAACAATTGTTAAAAGAATTGTAGTAAGGGGATTGGGGTGCAGCTCAGTGGTAGAGTACTTTAGAAGGCCCCGGGTTCAAAACCTAACCCCTGAAACAAATATATTTTTTTCTTGCTCTCTCTAATCTATACATAGATGTTAAGTGCCTGTACACACACACACACACACACACACACACACACACACACACAATCTGGTACCGTAAATTCCCTATCAGTAGAATTTCCAGACTGCATTTATTACTATAGTATTTCTTACGTAGTATGTGGTGAGTGACCAATGAATTGATTCGAGACCTTTTTTCAAATGCAACCTGTTTAAACAGGAGAATGCTGGTGAATGGCAAAAGGTATAGGGCAGCAAATCTTTAAATGACAGTGACCATATCACTTAATTTGACATCTCAATAATTAGTACATCTAGCGCCAAAAAAAACAAAAACAAGAGAATCAGGCAAAACCTTTACACCTTCTTTAAACTGATGTCTACCTAACAGCAGACGTTACTGTACTTTTAGCTTTTGGAACTGGGCTACCTAGACCCTTGTCCTCATTTTCCAGTTCTTGTCTTTCCAGTCTCCCTGAAAATGAGTGAAAAAAGGCACAGAGCTGACCTCTGTGTGGATTACCTCCATCTTCATTTATCCAGTAAAGGAAAAGATTCATCGTTCCAACTTCAGTTATCTGATGATCCTCTCCATAGAGCCACAAGACCTGCTGACACCCATTCTCCATCGCACGGCACTGGGCGAAGAGAGAGGCCCCGTAATTCCTTTTAAGGAAGAGAGGACATGGTGATTAGCAACCTGTATCGCCCACCTGCATCTTCCACACTCTGATGGCCGCAATGCTTTAATTCACAGGTGGATGTAGTCAACATATTACATCCTTCTATACATACTGTCTCCAGTTAACTCCGTGACACTAAAGGAAGCGCGAAAAAACTGAACGAACTAATTGCATTCATCTGAGAAGGCAAAACAAAATCTTGGAATCCTACCATGAAAAGCAATGCTGGAATACAGGCAAATAGCCAAGTTAATGAGAACAGTTAAACATTACCGGGTTATTTTCCAATACACTCAGTAATTTTATGTGAATTATTTCAACCTCACATCAATCCTACGAGGTAGCCACTATCGTTGATTCTGTTGTTCAGGTGAGAAATTGTGCTTCTGAGAAGTAAGCTGAATCAAGTTACACCAAGTTAAAGAGGAACAGCACCAAGGCTACATTCTCTGATCTGAGATCCTTTTATCTAAAACATACCCACTACCTGATGACTAAAATTCCTACTGGTGGGATCAAAAATCTTGATTTTTTTTTTTCTTGTCCAAAAAGTATTCTGAAGGCTTATTTTTCTCAACCCACATGACATGACTTTATCCTGGATTATTTAAAATCAAGGGAAAGTGGCCCATCTACCTTGGAATGACAGTGTAATTTAGTAATTTTTAGTAGTATTTTCAATTTATATTTTATTTAAACCTAAATGAGGAAAGCATAGGGTATATTACAAAATATGGATGAACGTTTAGAGAAAATATAATTGTTTTCAAATAAGTATGATGTTTCCTTGTCTTATGCTTCTGGGTCACTTTTCTTGGCTCCTAGAGGACATGAGTGAACAAGACTTAAAAGCAGCGCGGTAAGACACTTGAGGCTGGGGAATGAATCCTGCTCCCACCCTTGGACGATGACGCTCTGGGAACTACAGTGGGACCTCGCTTCGAGAACTTGCTTTGTTGTACGATTTGGGGGACGATGGCCGTGTTTGTGTTTATGTGGGGAAGATGGCCTTGGTTCTGTTTGTCACTCGATGCACAATTTGTGAATGGAAATGAAACTCTGCCGAACGCTTTTGAGAACTGAGTTGTTTGCGAACAGAAGCGTTGGTGAACTGAGGTATTACTGTAAACGCAAGCAAACACATGACTAAAACTACTACAAAGCAATATGTAATTGTCAGCAACCTCACTGCTTAGGCCTTTTAAATGATCTTTTCTATCTAAGTATGATTACCATGTGCTGTCTAAATGAAAGTGCAAGTTAAGCCCAAGAGCTCTGGATTATAACAAGCACGTGCATTTCATCTGCCTAGCTTCCTTTCCCACCCTGCTCCCCCTTACACAAACACAGCCCTTCCGATGGGGCTGTGTCATTCTGCTTAGATTCCCGGCACTTGTCCTGCTAGGCCCGGATTAAAGGAGAGCACATGCCCTAGGCCGATCATTGTCAGCCCAGAATTCCTCCGGTGTGAGTATCTAGCCTTTCAAAGAAGCTCGTTAAGAACAAGCACACACTTGAGAATGCAGCTGATTTAAACTGTGGTTCCTCAGGCTCATGAAACTACCTGTGCAGGGGAAGAAAAATGAAACACAACTGTTTCAACGTGTTGTGAGAAGGAGTATTTTTTTATATTTAGTGATTGATTGATTTATACATTAATATATTCTGCAGATGGCATGTTCTTTTTTTTTTTTTTTTTTAATTTTTTTATTATTATGATGGCATGTTCTTTACCCGGACACAAATGTGTCTCAAAATTGTCTCTCAGGCATTAACTGTATTATAAACATCCACGCGGTAACTGACACTTTGGTAATATACAATTTGGTTTCTCTCGCACGTGCTTCTAATAGTCAGAAGAGAAATACACGTTCTTGACAGAGGAGAAAAAATAAAAAAGTGCTACCAAAAAAACTTCAATATAAATTTAAATAGAATAAATACCTAGGAGATTGGAGATATTAGACACATCCCTCCAAGAGAATAAATTTTACTGTGTAAAATTCAACTGATTTCTCCCAAGACAGAGAGTCCCAGAGATGAAGTCAGAAAGTAAGAAAGCCTCACAGTATCTGCTGCTGTTTGTGAAGAGGTTACTACCTGTCAGGCAGGGCACTGAATATTAACCACTTTATTTCACAGAGTCATCGTAAAACAACCCTAAATTTTATTATATTTTTGAGGACTTGGAAGAAGAAAGGATTTTATCATACAAAATCACACAGATACTGTGAGGGTGTGAGACTCCCAGCCCACACTTGTAACCATTTTTGCTGGGAGCTTACTATCCACCATGCACATCCCTAAGCACTTCATAAAAGGGATGATCAAAACATATAATGTTGAAATGAAAAAAGAGTATTACAGCAAAATACCCACTACCATTAATCCCCCTCAGAATACTCCCCCTTGCTTTGAACACACATAACCCATGGCTCTTACCACCTCCTGAAGCAGCTCTGGAAGTCCTCCTTTGTGTCTTTATGAAGTTGTATCAAAAATAATAGTAAATGCCACTGCCAAGTGCCATACAACAGAAAGGGAGGTTCGAGCAAACACTAGTGTGTCCTCATCCACCTTATTCACTGGATGTGGCACCATGTGACTTATGTGTCTTCCCCAAAGTCAAAATCACAATGAAAAGTAAAAATGAAATGACAATGGTAAAAATGAAATGACAATGCAAAGTTTTGAATCGCTTCAGAACATCAAGGCAGCCGCACGAAGAGGACTTCAGAACTGCTTCAGAAAGTGGCAAGAATGACGGGGTGAATGTGTTCAAAGTGACGAGTAGGGAGATATTTTGAGGAGGACTAACGCTAGTGTGTCTATTATTGTAATAAATTTAAAAACTTAACTCACTGTATTTTTCGATCACACTGCATATCATCCTAATCCACAACAGTACAGCAGGGATTATTACCCTGAGTTTATAAATGAGGAAACAGACTTGGAACAGGTAAGTAACATACCCCAAGGTAATAAGGTTTTTTTCTTTGTTGTTAAAGAGTTTAATTTTTCTTAAGAGCAGTTTTAGGTTCAGAGCAAAACTCAGAGGAATATACAGAGATTTCTTACACACCCCTTGCTCTCCAGTACTCATTATCCTGCCCCAGAGTGGTACTTCTGCTGCAAATGATAAGCCTACACTGACACATTCTTATCTCCCCAAGTCTGCAGTTTACATCAGGGTCACATGCAGCATTGTACAAAGTGTCTGCTTGGATAGGCAGGCAGGTTCTTAAGCTAAGTTTTTCTGACCTCATAGCTTGCACTCTTAAGTGCAGAATGAGAGTGCAAAAAAAAAAATTTAGATGAATAATTGTGTCTGTGTGTGTGTGTGTGACAGAGAAAGAAAGAGAAAGAGAGAGAGAGAAAAAAGGGAGAGAAGGGGAGAGAGACCGATCTCACGCATTCCAAATTCAGACACTGCCGGGGACTAAAAATGTTGCTATGATGGAAGACCCTTCTAGCTCAGTGCTTCTCAAATTAGGCTGCACACTAATACATCCTAGCTGGGCAAGCATGGTGGTGCATGCCTGTAATCCCAGCATTCTAGGAGACTGAGGCAAAAAGATTGTAAATTCAAGTGCAACTTGTGCAACTCAGTGACTTAGTGAGATCTTGTCTCAAAATAAAAAGGCTGGGCATGTGATGTAGTACAGTGTAAAGGCTCTTGGTTCAATCCTCAGTGCTGGGGAAAAAAGAGTCCTGATGCTCTGCCTGTACTCCAGACCAGAGACCAGAATCTCCAGGTACAGCATTTGAGATTCCCTGAGTGGTCTCGATGTGCAGCCAAAGCCAGGCTGCCGGAACACTCCTTCAGCCGTGTGCCATGACTGTAATTCCCACACGGGCTTAGAAGTAAAAGGCTAGTATTATCTCCAATTTCAAGATAGTGGGATAATCTTAAATTCAGGAAAAAAAAATACTCTTCCAAAATCACTTAGATAGAAGGTCCCTGAGCTTATGACAACCAGGAGCTATATAATAATACCAATTGACCTCAGGGGTCCTAGATGGTGTTTGGGGGATAATTATGGACTTAATTAGACTGATGTAAGTAGTAAAGTTGAGTCCAAATGTCTCTGCTGGCTAAATCGGATGATACTCTGTCAGAATCATTTGTTTTCCTTGTTAGAAGCATAGGAGAACGCTTTAAACACCCTGGAAACAACAGGCACACAGGTTACATATACATCCTTTTGGTTACTGCCTTCCCTCTCCAATTTTGCTTAAATTTGTGAGCTCCAATACTCACTCCTCTGGTATCTTCCTCTCCTAAGACATTTCACTCAACTCCCATTGATCATGGTCCATCTGAGGCTGAGTCAAACTATTTTTTAATAATTGTCTATGTTTAAAATACTTTTAAAGATATAAAGAAAAATTGAGCAAAAAATAGATTCCATGTAACCCCTCCCCAGCCCTCTCTCAATTTCTCCTATTAATATCTTACACCGTGGTACACAAGCCCATAGTTTGTAGGAAGTTCGTGTTACACAGAAAGTGACCAGTTAATTGATTTCCTTTCAATTCCTGAAGCTGAACACTGAGAAGAGATCTCAAGCCAAACTCTCCCTATTTAAGCTCTCCTGACACTTGTCTTTCACGGTAATCAAGCGTGTTTTCTCTCATTCCCATGAGTCTGGTGATCAGCAAGAGGCCCCCAGACAGCTACGCTGCTCCTCCCGAACGTGACCACTGTGTAATATGTCAGGAACTGCACGGAGGCAAGCTAATCAGTGAGGGGAATCTCCAGAGGAAATAACGATCTTTGGTCTCCAGATCTGCACAGCTGAAAAGCATGCGGTGACTAGGTGACGATGAACAGCTGCCACTTGGCCACACACCTTAACTTGTGAGAAGGTGCCTGCCGATTTGCAATGCTCATTTCTTATATAAACCACCTCTAAATTGGCCTCCCTGCAAGATGTACTCAGAGAGTCCCTCATCTGCGCGTTCACCTGGATCTTCCAGTTAAGTCACCTTCGTAGCCTCACCAGCCTCCTCAAAACTATTCCTAGGAGTTCCGGGGGCAGACATTTACCCTGGTAAGACTGAATTAAATTCTGCCCAATGCTGTCTCCCAGATCCATTCTCTCCAGATTCTAACACATACTGTGTCCAGACAGTATTGCAATAGAAAACTCCTTCTCCTCCCACTTTGCCTCCTTTAGGAAAGAAGGCTCTGCATACCAGCTACCCTGTCACTCTCACACTTCAGCAGCACTGGACTCTGACCTTCCTGAATCTAGTGCTTGACCTGGGCATAGGCGGCGTGCATCACCCGCCAATACAGGTAAGGATGAATCCAGGCTGCTTGATCCAGCTATTCTTACCACGGGGCATTTCTGAATCCAGGCCGCCAAGTCTGCCTCTGAGACTGTCTAGCACTTTCAAATGCCCTTTTATTTCCTGCCAGCTACATAAGGCCTGAGGCCAGCCTGACAGCCAAAGCAGGGCTGCTCCTTCGCCAGATCACAGCAGGTGAGGCTGCACTCTGCAGCCACGAAGACAGCTCCATGGTGAAACGGGCAGACTGGGGCCCAGCCGATCTGACCCCAGCTTTCCTTACTGTGTTCCTGCCTCTGTATCACATCCAGTGTTTCTCTCTCACACCAGAGAGGTCCTCTGAACAACTACTTTATTTAAAACATGGAGATTAATCAGGAAATAAGAAATGAGCATTCACGTTTGAATATTATTATATGTTTGTACTGGAGTGAAACGGCAATTTTAAAATGGTCAGGAAGGACTCTCTCCTGACACACAGATGCACTGACTTACCCTCCCATCTTGCAGTCACCAGTCCCACCTGGCCAGGATCTGACATACTGTGGGCTGGCCCACAGGGTCACTGGCTTGAAGGTTCCACTTGAAAAATAAGGTCCCACTGGGCTCAGGATTACATACAGCAGGGCTTTGGTAGGCTTCTTGACTCCAAGAGAAGGCTGCAATAGAGACAGAGTACACGTACCTGTAATTTGCTATGTAGACAACGGTCTGAAAGTGCACAACAGGCTGTAAGTGTCATCCAGAAGGGGCTAGCCAGTGACAGAAAGCCTTTCACGTCTTTTGAGAAGAAAACACTGAGTATAAAGCTTCATTTTTCTTTGCCTTCTTAGTTAGGATTTTAGAGGAAAAATGAATTCTTGTTGCTACTGTAGTTGATAGGATTTTAGAGGAAAGGCTTATTTTTATCCACCAACTGTGTGACACCTTTCAAAACTGCACTGATTAAAAACTGAGGAAGGGAAGAGCCAAGTTTCAATCTTTAGAGATATCACATATTATTTGCTTCTCTTACGAGTCCTCCAGGACATATGAGGGCCTTGGGCAGGTGTAGACATCAGCCAGTGGGCCCAAACCACACCTGCCTGTGCTACACAATAGATGGCAAGACCACAGCTTTTCTAGAGACAGACACCAGACTCAGGTGGGCGTGGTGGCCCCCATCTGCAATGCCAGAACTCTGGGAGGCTAAGGCAGGCGGAATGCTACTTTGAGACAAGCCTGGGCAACTTAGTGAAGCCCTGTCTCAAGATAATACATACATACATACATACATATATACATACATAAGTAATTAATTAATCTTAAAAAGCTAGAGACGTAGCTCAGTGCAAAGGCCCTGGGTTTAATCCCCAGCATTGGAGGGAAGAAAATAAGCACCAGATATCCATTATATTTTATCTAAATTATACTGAGAAACATTTCTTAAATCCTTTCTTATCCATTAGGTAAATAAAAGCACAGAGATCAAATAGTCAGATTTTCTCAAAAGTGGGAAAAAAAGCAGATGTGGATATGAAAGCCAGTATTTTCCCTTCCAAAGAGAGAAGGCTTTCAGGTTCCTACCAATAAAGGATGAGGAGCCTGAAAGCTTTCTCTCTTTGGAAGGAAAAATACTGGCATTCATATCCACATCTGCTTTTATTCCCAGTTTTGAGAAAATCTGACTATTTGATCTCGGTGCTTTTATTTACCTAATAGACAAGAAAGTACAATGATACCTTCATTTCACGGGTGCTCTGGAGATTTATGTTTTAGATTTTTTTTCTTTTTATGAACTCTTGTGGTAAGAATTTAAGAAACATTTCTCAATATAATTTAGATAAAATATAATGGATATCGTGTAAATAATTTATGTAGCTCCTAAGTTTCTGAACAAATAAACTTATTTGTGGCTAAGCTGTCATATGAATGACTGGGATTATTTTTTTTTCCTCTTGGAACTCAGATAGTTTATGCAACCCGTATTACCTTAAAAGAAATAACAATGACCCATCATCGTGGACACTTTTTTCCTGTGATAATTTTCATCTTATTCAGGTCTGGGGATGTAGTCCAGTGGCAGAGTGAGCGTCTAGCGTGCAGGAAGCCCTGGGTTCAGTCCCCAGGGTCTAAAAAATTTCACCTTCCTTTCCTGACAAGTAGCCTTGCATTTATTCCACTAGGTGGTAGCATCGAGAGCACATGGGAAAACAGAGGGAAGAATTCTATACAGAAAGCCTATCTGCAGAAAAAAATCTTGATATACCTTTAATATTTCTACTCTTAGCAAGCAGGTAAATGATAGGCTGAAATTTTACCATGCTGAGAGAAAAAGAGAGTTTATGTGTACTGACTTTTTATTTTCTGAAACGAAAGCCAGGTCCACTCATGGTTCAGAAGTACTTCAAGCACTAGTGTGGATCACAGCTTAGTCACCTTCGTCCTTCCGTGTCACTTGTATCAATCGTCTTTCCATGAAAAGCACTCTATGACTTTCCTAAAAATGGTCACACTGAGGCATCAAGACTGAGAGGAAATTAAACCCCACTCTGAGCTTCAGTACGGGAGGCTGGTGGGTCTGTTTCTGCCCTCAAGAACCACTGAATGTTCCTTTGGTTTATTTCTCTCTTCTGTCTTAAAATGCAACTTAAATTCTGTGCTGCTGTTAAGAGTATTTGATGGTATAATATTAATCAAACAATTATTCTAATGGTGACGAGGTCAGGCAAAGCCACATAAACAATTTTAGTATATATATGCTGCTGAAGAGAGCACAAAGCTACATAAACGAAGAGGCAATAAGGATGCCAACAGCTCATCAGGTGGGCAGTTCTGTTTCTACAAAGCTCGTGGCCTTAGGAACATTTCGATTGACTTAGTATCCTTCTCTACTAATTTTTTGGATTATTTAAATAGAATTGAAAGGGGCTTTAAAAAAAAAACACGAAAATGGGGAAGATAAAAATTTCAGATGCGAAGTAGAAACCACAGTGACTCTGGAGTTGAAATACTAATGTGTTAATAAAAATACTTTTTTTTTTCTTTTAACTCCATAGGCTATATCGCTCACAAGTAAATTCATGTCTGTTTTCCACAGGAGGACAAGGCACTCAGGTAGGACAGAAAATAAAAGAGACACGTCACTGTGAAAATTACCACTTCTTTCTGGGTCGCTCAGAAATTCCTGCACAGAAAAGCAGAGAGCTCAGTGAGCTGAGAAAATGCTATTAGTCTATCTTGGGCCTGGAAGGGAGAAAAATTCACCAGCACATGGAGGCTGGAGAATGATTCTGGCCAGGCAAAGCAAGTAAGAGGGAAGAAATAGGGTCGCTGAGAGCGACAGTCTTCAAAAAGAGGCATATACATTTTTAATCCAAAGAGCAGCCTCATTCTTTTAATACTGCTAGTTTATTTAAAAAAAAAAATTACAGTTTAGAGAGTGGTAAAAAAACACTGGAGAGGGGCACGAGAAGGGAGAGGATCAGGGTCCATTCGGGGGTTTAAATGTGTGGAGGGCCACAGATGGAAGACCAAGCTCATACAATGAAACCAGTTGGTTTAGAGGCAAACACAAAACAAACCCCAAAACCCTCACTATTATATGTTGCTTTTGGGCTTGCAAGATATTTTATAATCATTCCCTCATATAATACAATCATCTCGGGAGTTAAGAGTTAGAATTCCTATTTTTAAATTAGAGGAACTGCAGCTTAATACAATTGATTTACTGAAGGTTTTGCAGTTATTAAGCTCCAGATCTTAATCCAGTTGTGTTATACTACACGAAAGCTTTAAAATAAAAATTATGCAATAGTCAGATTTCCTAACCTAAAGAGAGCTCACTCTGGTGCCCACTTCCTGCTGCCCTACTCCTCATTCTCTACACCCCACTACCACACCGAACACTTTCACTTCCTTCTCCCCTTCCGACCTCCACATGCTTTACTGTGGTACTTCCGCCTTCCACTTCATCCCACCACCACCCCCATTATGGTCTGAATTATGTCCCCACAAAATTCATGTGAAGCCCTAACCCCCAGGGTCACTGCACTTGGAGATAGGGACTTTAAGGAGTTAAAACAGAATGAGGTCATAAAGGGTGGCGTCCTAACCCCATAGGCCTAGTGTCCTTATAAAAAGAGGAAGTACCACCAGCGCTCTCTCTACCTCACAGAGAAAGGCCCTGTGAGGACCCATTAGGGAGGTGGCCATCTTACAGGCAGAAGGTGAGGCCTCACCAGAAACCAACCCTGTTAACAGCATCTCGGTCTTGCACTTCCAGCCTTCAGAATAGTGACAAAATAAACATCTGCTGTTTAGACTACCTGAGCTGTGGTACTCTATTACAGTAGCTGAGCAAACAAAGACCCACCCCAGCAATCCTATTTTATGGTAAGTAATATGAACACTTTAATCTCATTTTAAATGTCATTTAAATGTTACTTCAGGAAACAAGCACTCTTAGACCAGGCTAGGTGGTTGTTGTACGTGCTATTAACAACCTGCCCTTCAAATTTCTTTCTTTCTTTCTTTCTTTCTTTTTTTTTTTTTGGTGCTGGGGATCGAACTCAGGACCTTCTGCTTGCAAGGCAAGCACTGTAACCACTGAGCTAAATCCCCAGCCCTGCCCTTCAAATTTACACTCATAAAATACTGTCACATTTTCTTACATATATTTATTTGATTTTCAACAACTTACTAACCCACAAACTCCATGAGGTCTGAGACCCTTGTTGTCTTGCATTCATTCAGTTTTTACCCAATACTTATGGAATGACTATCTTACTAAGAGGTTTACAGAAAAAAAGGTGTAAACACAATCTAGGAGACTCTCTCATCCCTGCGTTACTTGGTTAAAAGAATATGCACCTAATTAAAAGAAGTAGGCTAAAGGTACAAATTCCCCACAATGAATGTTATCATTATGTATCTCTAAAATGTACCACTGAAATTAAAAAAAAAAAAAATCAGGTTAACGTGTTTCACTGACACCATAGCAAAACATTCCTTAGTCTCTTGCCTGATTTCCTCAAGTGCTAGCTTCTAAATTAATAGGTAGACATTAAAAAAACGTATCACTGGGGAAGCAAAGGTCCATAATTCCCTGAGAGTTGCTATAAAATAGGGAATAGATCTAGTTCCTCTCACAGTCCTATTCAAAGAGAAAGAAAGCATAAATTAGCCACTTGACAAAAAGAAGGCTGAGTGCTCAACCCTTTATTTTTTAAATAAGCATGATCTTAAAGTTTAAAACAACAGTTAAGAAACAACTAAAGATAAGATGAAAAAGATTAAAGAACACAAGTGCCCTGCCTACATTTCTTCCAAGTCGATGCACTGATAACATCTACGTATCACAGGGTGAACACAGGATTAAGCAGAAAATATGTGAAAAGCACCCAGGGCTTGGGCTTTTTTCAAGCACTCAAAAAAAGTCACTGTTGTTATTTTTATAAATAACAATTGATAACAGTAATAGAGAATCCATTTCAGTATGTGTCAAAAGGCAGAGGTGAAAATGACTGTAGATGTGACCACAGAACTACACTCTCAGTGTTGGAATTGTGCACGAGGGGCATTTGCTAAAAGATGTGGATTGTTATACTGATGATCTGGGAAAACTGAAAATGATCCTAAATAGAAACTTCAGCAGGGCTGGCAGGGAAATACCCATGAGGCTCTGGGATGCGTCACCCTTGGAAAAGCCACGCATCAGTGCCCTTGCTGAAGTGACTCCAGGCCAGGAGTCACAAGCTTCAGCTAGATGCCCAGTTTTTCAATTTTCATTTGAATATGTGAGAGGTCTATAACTACCTTTTCACAGAAAAGGCAGAGCTGGCTAGCTATAGGGCTTCAAAAGCCAAAAATGTTTACTCCCTGGGCCATTACAGAAAAAGGCTGCCGGTGCCTTCTCTAGAGAATGAGAGGGAAATGCTACAGGAGGCTTCTCACATCCAGTTCGGTCCAATTGACAAGGCCAAGCACAGCGCT
>PVJO010007938.1:0-78427 GCA_004026905.1 Hystrix cristata | reverse complement strand
TAGAAAAACCACATCTTCTTCAGCCACTCGTTGGTTGTTGGGCATTTAGGTTGTTTCCAAGACTTAGCTATTACAAATTGTGTTGCTATGAACATGGTGGTGCATACGTCCTTGTGGTATGATGATTTTAATTCTTCTGGGAAGATCCCCAGTAGGGGAATAGCTAGGTCAAATGGAACCTCCAGTTGTAGTTTTTTGAAGAATCTCCATATTGATTTCCACAGTGGCTGGACCAGTCTACATTCCCACCAACAGTGGAGGAGTGTTCCTTTTTCCCCACAGCCCCGCCAGCATTTGTTATTGGTTGATTTTTCCATATACGCAGTTCTTTCTGGAGTGAGGTGGAATCTTAATGTTGTTTTGATTTGCATTTCTCGAATGACTAGTGATGTTGAACACTTCTTCATATATTTATTTGCCATTTTTATTTCTTATCTGAGAAATGTTTATTCATTTCAGTTGCCCATTTTTGGATTGGGTCTTTAAATTTGGGAGGTTTAATTTTTTTGAGTTCTTTGTATATTCTAGATGTTAGACCTTTGTCTGATGGATAGCTAGCAAATATTTTTAGTATAAGAAATCTCCTGTATAGGGAACACTTCCACCCCAGCCCTGCCCAATTTCTGGTACCTCACACCCTTGATTGTCCTGGGTGTAGAGTGCAGGAGCCGTCATCACTCTTTATTATAGTGACTCACACACAGAAGACAAAGCAGCCCCTGATTTAGAGGAGGACTCATCCCAACAGTTAATTTTAAGAAAGAAAAAAATTAAAAAGCCACCAATAGGGCTACTGAATCCAGTGAAAGGCAGGCATATAGAGGGAAGAGGAGAGTAGGGACATTTAGTAGGCCAGCAGTGACATGAGTACATTAGAAAAAACTAATTATAATAAATAAATATTTTCATACTGCTTTTTTTTGCATTTGTAGTTTTTAATTCTTTTCTGCACCAAGCAAAATCAAATGTGCTGTTTGAAATTTTATAGAATAAAGGAGGAAAGTGATGCCATACTTCTGGAGCAAAGGAGGGTGTGGGGCAGCTCCTGCACAAGGAATAATGTATTTCCCCTGCAACTGTAAAAATTTGATATAATTGCTCATTGGGAGAAAACCTAATCATCAGCATCGTCCCCTTTTGTTTCTCGTAACTACCTATATCTTACTGTATGTGGTTATGGAATTGATGTATGGTAACATTTCTTTCTCTTTTTTAAATGCACCGGGAAGGAAGAAAAGAAAAATTCCATTGTGATAGTGCGGCGGCCAAGATTTAAAGGTTGAGCTGGACTTACAATTGAAATGCAAATCACTCTTTGCAAACAGCCTCCCACTGAGGCCCAAATTTTTACAGATCAGGTTCTGCCATCCTGATGAGGAATCATTGAACAGCATTTCCCAGGATTCACAAATTAGTTGCCGTCTAAGGTATCATTTTCTACGTTATAATTGTAACTTACCAGAGGAAACTTTGTCACAAAAGACAGTATCCTGTGCTTCCATTATTTTTCCAGCTGCTTGCTACTGAGGATTCTTTCACACACAATAAAAATACACACATCACGACCTCCCTCTCTGAAACACACACTCCTTGAATATAAACATTTTGAGAATATTGGTGTGCTTTTCTTCCCCTTCTTTTTTAGATGTGCAGGTGGTAAAATACTAGCTGCCACGAACTGCAGACAATAAATAAAAATTACCAGCTTCTCATGGCTGCCTGATAGAAATATGCCAGCTTGGGGAGGCTGATTCTCCAGGCAAATGATTCTCTGGGCAAAAAGTCCGTGGCTAGGAAGGTCTTCATGCTCCACACTCCTGCGAGGCAGACCGGGTCTGTCAAGTTCGGGTGCCATGAGCAGCCCTAGGAAAGGAAAGACTCTAAAAACCCTGAAAGGTCACCTTTTCCTCTGCACATCAGAACAAGTGATGGTTTAAGAGAGGTAATATCACACGTGGTCAGGGAAAACAAACAAACGAAAAGGTTGAGAGTTTAAAAGCTAAAGGTGAGTGAAGAAAATAAGTCAATAATGGGGCTGGGGATTTAGCTCAGTGGTTAGAGTACTTGCCTTGCAAGCACAAGGCCTGAGTTCGATCCCCAGCACCAAAAAAAAAAAAAAAAAAAAAAAAAAAAGAAGGCAGTAAGTAGGGCTGTGTAGTCAGGAAATCACCAGCCAGGATGATTAAACTTGGTCTTGTTCCAGGGCTTTGCAAGTTATCGCTGGCACAGCATGCCTATGGACACCCACCTCCTCACAGGCAAAGGGGCTGAGAATCCCCTTACAGAAGTACACAGGGGGCTTGTTCTATAAGGAATTTTGCAGGATTCATCTGTAGAGATTCTGATTTTTTTATACCAGAAGAAGTGCCAGGAATCTGTATTTTAACAGCCCCCCACCCCCTGTTGTGCTGGGCCTGTGATGACACACACTCGGAATTGCAGCATACGGAAAGGCTAAGGGGCTAAGGCAGGAGGATCAGGAGTTCAGCATCCTGGGCAACTTAGGAATTGTCTCACAAATTTAAAAAAATGTTAAAAGAGGACCGAGGATGCAGCTCATTGTAGAGGTTGCAGGTTCAATCATCAATACTACAAAAAAAGTATCCCCGAGTTCCCCAGTTGATTTTAAAATAGATTTATTTTTTAAGAGTAGGTTTGGTACAAGGCAAAGTTAAACAGAAGCTACAGGGATTTCCCCACACACCCTCTGCCCCCACACATGCTGTACCTCCCCACTGTCAACACCTCCCCACTGGAAGTGGTACACTCGTTCGCATACAATGGTTGAACTTGCGCTGACACATCATGATCCTTTCGGTCCGTAGTTTATATTACGGTTCACTCTGCTGTTTTACATTTTCTGGGTTTGCCCAAGTTTATAGTGACCCGCATCCACCGTTATAGTATCATTCAAAGTAGTTTCACTGCCCTAAAAATCCTCGGTGCTCCACTTATTCACCACTCCCTGCCCTCTGACACCTGGCAAGCACCGACCTTTTCACCGTCTTTCTTAGTTTTGCCTTTTCCAGAACATCATATACTGTCGTTAGAATCATATATGATGCAGCTTTTTCAAACTGGCTTCTTTCACTTACTAAGGTGAATTTCAGCTGCTTGTATGCCTTCTTAGAGCCTGAGAGCTCAATTCCTTTTAACACTGAATAATATTTCTTGATCTAAATGTACCACACTTTGTTTATTTATCTCCAGAAAAATTTTATCCACATTAAAGTTTGAGAACCACTTTAGTAGATGAACTAAGTGTCTTCCAGCTTTAAAACTTAATAAATCTGCAGGTTAGTTAAACATACCACTATGAAAAATTGAATCCCTTAATCAAAAATGTCTATCTATCATCTATCTATCTATCTATCATCTACCTATCATCTATTTATCTATCTAACATTTATCTATAGCTGGAGAAACAGAAGACAAATGCCTCCTTCCAAGCAGATTACTATTTAAATCCAGATGGAAGCTACTAGAAATCCTTCCTCTCAAGTATTTGTTCAAAGGTGCTATAAAAGTGGCAAAGTCCCCGAGGTCACAATCCACATCCTGCTGGTGGAGCCATAAGCTGCAGTCTTCTTCCTGCCACAGCAGGAGAGAGATCTGAGCGAGAGAAGAGTACAGAGTGAGATGTGATTCTGCCTCCAGTCCTTGCAATGACAGAGGAGGGAAAACTGAGGACGAGATCACGATGCCCTTTGATTGCTCCAGCTTCCTTGATGACAGAGGAGGCAGAGAAGCATGTTGTGAGAAGAGCAAGAGTTGAGAAGATTGAAGAAAACTGGAAGTTTGGGATTCTTATTAAAAGGGATGAGTGCGGAAGCTAAGTGAAATTGAGGAAACCGTCGTGAGTTGCTTAAATTCTGTGGGGATGAAAGCTCACTCTGATTTGAATGGTGGTTGCTGAAGCCCCACATCCATATGTTGAGACCTAACGGCCAGTGCAACAGCATTCAAATGTGGAGCCCTCAGGAAAGGTTAGATCAAAAGGCAAGACAGAGGCGCATGGATGCGCTTGGTGCCCTCAGAGAAGAGCGGTGAGGGAGCTTGCTCTCCCTGCCCACCATGTGAGTGACAAGCCACCATCCATGAAGACAGGGCCTCACCAGACACCGCAGCTGCAGGCACACTGACCTTGAACTGCTTCGCATCTTGTAAAACTCCAGGAAATACATTTCAGGTGTTTATAAGTCACCCCGTTTATGGTATTTTTTACAGCAGCCTGAACAGACTAACACAGGGCCTGAGGGATTGTATTAGTCATAATCAGGAGGACTGTGAGATTATTCAGATCAACATCTAATTCTTTGAAAATTGGAGAGACTAGATTTTTTTTTCACATCTTCATTGGTTATGTAAAATTCTATGCATGGAAAATTGTCTGTGTACTTGTTCATACATTTTATTCGACATTCTTTATAATAGCTCATTATTTATGTACTTCAAATAATTTCCTTCCTTTTGTGTTCACCTTTATTTTTCCATGTACGATTGTTTTCATTTATATGTACCCAAATCAACTAAGCTTTCATTTTATATTTTCTTCTATTTCTATCAAACTTTAAAAGTGTGTTTATTGAAAAAACTAAACTATTTCCAAGATTTTCCTTTTTTACATTGTAATATTGCCTAGTATTTTTCTTTTGTGGTACCGATCTCCTTCCTTTTTCCCTCTAAATGGCTAATGAAATGCACAGTCAACTTTCAATTATTCACAAGTTAGGAAAGTTAGCATAATATGCATAGGTATAGGTACTACTAATGATTCTTCAATGACTATAACAAATTAGGCCCTTTCTCCATGTAAAATTTTAGTTTCAATCAACTATTCAAATCATCAGCTTACAATGATAACATTTACTTTCTTTACAAAAACAAATGGTTTCTTTTAGTGCCTTTGCTTTAATGGGCCTTAGTTTCCATACCTACAGATTTTAGATAATTTCATATCACTATAACAAAATACACAAGGCTGAGTAACTTATAAACAAAAGGGATTTATTTAGCTCACAGTTCTTGGGTTTAAGGGCATGGCATTGGCACTGGCTCATCTCTGGTGAGGACCTTATGGCAGGTGGTATCCCAACAGCAGAAGCACATGTGAAAAGTAAAAAAATACATGCCAAGAGAGGAAGCCAAAAAACTGAGCAGTGAGCCTCACTCTTATAATGATTCTTCTCAAGAGAACTAATTCAATCCCTTCTGAGGGCAATGTCCTTACAAGTCTCTTATCAGAACTCACCTCTGCAAGATTCTACCACCTTTTATCATTGCCACACTGGGGACCTAACTGCCAACACATGAATGCATGGGTGCCAAACCACATCTAAACTATGCTATCCGTGATATAAGACATTTGTTTTAGATGATTCTCGAAGTGGTGCTCAACTTTGAGATTGACCTATGTTGATGAACATAGTGAACATCCATCATCGTATCAAATGAAAATAGAAACCTACCTGTTTTCCTTATACTGAAGCGAGGGCAATACTGCATTCTCCAGGTCATGTCTGACCAGCAGTCAGTTTTCATTAGGCCCTTGAACTAAGAATGCTTTTTTTTTTTTATTTTCAAAGAGTTATCAAACAGTAACAACTGGGAAATTTGACAGATTCAGAGATCAGTGGGCCCAAAGCATAAAATATTTCCTACTCAGGCCTTTGTAGAATCATCTTGTTGACTTATGCTTTAGAACTAGCAATCCTACCTTTTGCTCTCATGAATACACTTCCGGAAGTACCATCAGAAGGGTCATTCTGTGTGCCATGTTTCCTTTCTTTCTAGGCAAACATTTAGAACACATTTCCCAGTCTCCTTTGCAGTCAGGACTTGCGTAATGGTATATACATCACTTCTAGACCTCTGCTAAACCCATCCGTTTCCAAGATTCATCGCATTGCATCTTTATTGTAGAAAATCCAACAGAAGACAGCAACACTTTAGGAAATCGTGGAGTTGTAACATAAATGAAAGATAAGTCACTGACTATCCAGGTGGTAGGCTGCACACTGACAACGAGAATCACATTGAGCTTCATCTGATTTAAAAAAAATAAACTTTTGTTGGTTAATGCTGTGAAATGTTGGGATTCATTACAATAACTGCTAGTATACAAGCTAATTAATGCTCCCACTACAGCCCAGCAAGTGCGTTTTTCTCGGCTTTGAGCTGGGAAACAAGAACATCAATACTGGTAAAAACAAAATTGCAACACCTTACTGTTAGGCTACCATCAATTTAGAAAAAAAGATTCTGGGAGATCAGAGAACTTTGTCTATTGGCTGGTTACTTTGGGGGCATTTTTTTTTTTATAAATGATTATTTTGATTAAAGAATGATCACCAAACAAGTGTAGTGTTAGAATATCAAAATTGCATTGTGTCTCCCTTTCTTCTACTCCAGCTCTGGTGCAAATAAGAAGTGAATAGTTTCAAGTGACTTGAAGTGCATTTCAACTAACCAGTCACCAGGTTTAGTTCCAAAGATATATGAAGAAGAAAAATACTCTTTGGGTATTCATATCATCTGGGAAAGTTATGATAATCCAAATAAATGTCTAAAACAGAGTGCCTCCATGACAGTATAGAAGGGTGTTCACTATTAATGCAAAACTGCCCTATAAGGGATGAGGTGAGAGTGTGACTGAGGTTATTTATTCTGGGTTTGAATTCTTACCTTAACATTTATTAACTGAATGAATTTTTATGACCTTAATCTCTCTGTTCTCCTGTTTCATCATTTGTAAATAGGAGGAAATAATAATCATGATATTACGTATTACAAATGGTTATACTAAAACTAAGTATTCATTTACTGCCATGATTTGGGCAATTGTTCCCCAAAGCCCCATGTGTTAAAAACTTGGTCTCCAGCCCAGAACACTATTAAGAGGAGATGGAACCGCCAAGTGCTGAGGCCAGTAGATCTCCTGGTCTTTGGAGGCCTTAAAGTGGGATCATGGGAGCTTGGTCTCTTCTACTTTCTCTTTTGTTTGTGGTCATGAGGTGACTGGGCTTCCTCCACCAAATATTCCTGATACGATGTAGCATCTTGAAAGCACGGATCAAGCCTATAAAACCATGAGTCATAATAAAACTTTCCTCTTTATAACTAGTTTATTTCATGTATTTTGTTATGGTAACAGAAAACTAACAAATTTATTCTTGTTGTTATAGGCATACAAAATAAAGGAATGAGTCCCGCATGCAAGGTCTAATGTTTGGAAATATCTGTGTCCTTTCAGTAAAGCATTTCCATAAATGAATTCCTAGTCTTCATTTTTGGTTAAATTATCCAGTTATTTCTTCTGAGCCAAATTTTGAGATCAGGTTTGAATTATAGATATAGTTGCAACAAGTGGATAGGTTGTATAGGATATTATACTAAGGTAAAATGACAGGAGAAATATACAGAAGTAGGAAAGTATGCAGCATGTTTTGTTACACTTATTTTTGTGATTATCATCTTTATCCTGATCTTTCTTCCTTTCTTCCTTCCTTCCTTCCTTCTTTCCTTCCTTCCTTCCTTCCTTCCTTCCTTCCTTTCTTTCTTTCTTTCTTTCTTTCTTTCTTTCTTTCTTTCTTTCTTTCTTTCTTTCTCTCTTTTTCTTTCCTTCTGAATTTTTCTGCAAATAGTGCTATATTCTAAAAGATTTAGAAACCAAATGCAAATTTTTGTCTTCTCTAAAGAGAAGAAGCTATCCTTTCTTGCAAAATACTGTGAACTCTACGTTCATATAAGATTTCTTTTTATCTGGATCTGGAAGAAAAGAAGCAAGAAGGATATCCATGACCAAAAGAAAAATTAGTCAATTTTAGAGAAAATACTTAAATTGCTACTGAATTTTTTTTAAAAACATTGCTTACAAGTAAAGAGCATTCCCAGGCTGGATTATCCTGAGAATCTAAGTCTTTGCAAGTTACTTTTTAAATTGGAGTATCTAGGGTTCCTTCGTTCAACTTCATACTGTAGTTGCTTAGAGAAAGGTGGAAGGAAACTAACTCTGTTCTTATACAGTATATTTTCGAAAGGCTTGTTTTGTTTTCTTCAAGGAGAAGACACTTTTGTCAGAAGGCTTGTAGTCACCTTGTTTGAAGTCTCTTAAACAAGTGATAGTTCATTATGAAGAAAAATATATTCAGGTACCATATGCAATATGAACACAGTAGTTCCTGCTATTAATTCAGGATTCTTAGTCCATCCCGCATGTTTTACAGCCTAGCATGGTGAAATGAAAGGAATTTTATATATTTTAGTTCTGTCCCTCTGCTGGCAATGGAAGTAAATCCCAAAGTATTTCAGCAGGTGCTATTAATATGCAAATAACAGAGAATACACTATTTCTAATAGACCTCCCAACTGCATGGGAGGCGACGCTGCTGGAGCAAATTAGCTTTCTGTAATTTGCATTCTTTTCACCACCTCCTGGGATTATATTTTAGATCAGAGACAATAAAAGCATATGCAGTTGGCTTAAAATGTAACTAATTTTAGACTTTGAAACAATTTTAACCTAACTTCTTTGTGGTGTTAACAGCTATTTGCCAAAGAACTTTTATAACAGTCTATAATTTTTATAGCATTGATTTGCTATGAATGGCTCCATCTCTCTAACATGAAAACAAATGTGAGAACAGATCAGGTGTATGGGCTTCCCAACTGGCTGCAAAGACAGAAGAGGGAGCGGTTCATTAGAGGCCCGAGACTGTGCTATATTAGGGCAGTTGCAAATGATTGTATGAAATCAGGAAAGAACATGAAATTGGCCAAAGTGAGCGGCCAGCACAATAGCCAGGAATACCAGCTGTAAAGATAAAGCTTATTATTTAGTTCACCATATGAAATTCATGATATCTAAATATTTAGTTGTATCAAATAGATAAAACAGTATCTAAATAAATTAATAATAGTAAATTAACTGATCTTAACTATTATAATTTACATATCACAAATACAGGCAGCTATTTTTATATGTGAGGTTTGCATCTGTGGATTTAACCAACCACAGATCAAAGATACTCAGAAAAAATTGCATCTGTACTGACCTTCTTCCTAGCAAGTATTTCCTAAACAATACAACACAACAACTATATACATAGCATTTACTCTTATCCATATTACAATGATCTAGAGATGATTTCAGGTGTACAGGAGAATGTACATAGGTTATATGGGAACGCTATAGCACGTTGTATAAAGGGCTGGAGCACCCATAGATTTTGGTATCCATGTTGGGAGGTGGATAGTCATAGAATTAATCCCCTGTAGATACTAAAATTCGATATATTTTGGTGTCTACTATTCCATGTCATAGAAATTAGAAAATTCCTTTAAAAATATTCAGCTATGATGTGGGCATGGTAGTGCATACTTGTAATCCCAGCACTTTTGAGGTTAAGGCAAGACGATCACAAGTACAAGCCGAGCTTGGGTAACTCACCAATTCAGAAAGATAGAATGACCCTGTCTAAAACAACAACAACAACAAAAAAAAACATAAAACAAAAAACAACAGTGACAAAATAGCCTGGAAACAGCCAAAGTCATTGATAATTTTACCTAATTTGTCATGACTATATTCTTCCATTGCTTTAATAGTGATAGGACAAAAATTACAATAAGTGGTGTTTATTTCATTGTGAGAAAAAATTATTTCCATCCCCCCTGGCCTGGATAAGCCTAGCATTTTTTTTTTTTAAGCCTAGCATTTTTGATAAAAAATATTCAGATGAGTTTTGGGCTTTTTACTCTCTTAAATCCACATATGAAAATTAAATTGAAGATATGAAATAATTACATGTTTAAAGCCTAAATGTCACCTTCAAATATATGATTTTGATTTGGAACTCAAATTATCTACAGACAATTATTCTGTATTTCCTTTTGTTACTATAAACACACTACATGATAGTTTAAAATATATCGCATGGGAAAATGTCATCAATGGAGGTTACTTAAGAGTAAGAGGGTTTACGGTCTAAATATATTTCTTATCCATAAGTTCAGTCACCAATAACTTACCACAGGTAAAATGACTTACAGAAAAGAAGAAAAATGAAATATAACTTTGCTATGAAGAAAGAAAACGATTCCATAATGGCTACCCCAGTATTTCTGGTAATATTATGGACTAATTCCATTCAAGAAATTCCTATTAATTAATCTTGCTAAGATTTATGAATAAACTTCCAATAAACATTTTGGCCTTTTGACATAAATTGGATATACAAAGTAAAAATATTTGAATCTGATAAATGCAGCTAAGTCAATACTTTCACATATGTGTATATTTATATATATACATATATTTATATATGGGTGCAATAATGTTTTAATTTATCTATGCATTCAATCCTTGAAGATGTTATATTTGTGCTCAGTAATCACATTATGAAAAACTGTTCTTCTGTATCAGTGGAAAGAGGAATTCGTGTGTGGGATTTACAAGTAAAGCAGTATATTATGCAAAGAAATCCTTTTTTTGTCGTTGTTTTTGGATCCTGGGTGTTGATCTCCGACTTCACGCTAAGCGTGTGCTCTACCACCAAGCCACAACCACGCCGTCCTAGAAGCTGCGTGTTATTACGGTTTGGATCAAGAATGACCACCGAAAGGCTCATAGCCTCAGACGTGGGGCTTTGGCTGGGTGGTTGTTCATGGGAGCGCTATACTCACCAGTGGAATTCACCAGCATTTCAAGAGCCCAACGTGCCGTTGGGAAGTAGGACCTGGTTGGACGCAGGTCACTGAAGATATGACCTAGAGGGGTGTAACTCTCTCTCCAGATCCTCTCTTCACTCTCTCTGCCTCCTCCCCACCAGGACGTGAGCAGCTTTACTCTCTCAGATCCTTCCATCGTGTTCTTCCTGCCTCAAGCCAGCTGACCGTGGACAGAAAGCACGAACCAAAATAAATCTCTCCTCCTTTGTGGCTGTTGAGACTGTGGCTAAGACAAGGATTTAAAAAATTGAGAATGACAATTTTGTGGCAAAATCGAGATCTTTTCATGATACAAATAAATTGTATAATTTATTAACTATAATTTATATAATCATAAATTTATGTAATTAGTTTAAAATGCAGCATGGCTATTTTTGGTATAATTCTTTGACTCCTTTCCTTCCCTAATAAATTCTTCGAAGCACTATCCTCAGCCTGTCCTTTCGCTTTCTTCTCTGATCTTGTTACGAAATGAATAGCTCTTTTTTAACCTCTCTCTTGACAGTTCCCAAAATCATGTCTTCATTGCTTCAATGATGCTACTCAATCAAGTTCCTCTCTTTTTTTTTTTTTTTTGAGAAAAAAATCTGGGGACAGAGAAGCTCAATGCATTTATGTTTATAATGCAATGCTTCCTAAATTTTAAATTTATATTAGAAGCAGTCTTACTTCCTTTGAGTAAATTGTCTGCTTCCGGGAGCAAGGTCTGGTGTGTGCTGAGACCAATTTCTTAACTATAAGAGGAACTCAAGAAATAGTTGATACATATTACTGTATCACAATCTCTCGAAGCATCAATTTCTTTTCTCATCTACTCTGTCAGATATAAGAACTTTATATTCCGTATCTCCAGCCTCCTCCCTTTTAAAAACATATATTTTTTTGCACTCTAAGTGATTAACTATGGAAACCCAGAACACATTCCAGACTCAACAGGGTTTGCACCGCCTGTGTGACCTTCAGTACATTATTGACCTCTACTTGTAAAATATGAAAGGCTTAATCTATCAACCCTTTGAGTTGTGAGGATTGCCCGATGAAATACACTCGGTTCAAACATGTTCTGGAAGCAGCTTTTTATAAACAGAGCCTGGGAGTTCTCGCTGCTGCCGTTGGGACCAGTTTGCTATGAGTTTTCAGTACTTGGTGTTGCTGAGGGCCCAGCTGCCTTTCCACTGGGCACCATCTGAATGTCCTCACCTTTAGTTCTTTGGCTAGCACCTTTATAAAACGACTTTATGGTCTCTGCTTTTCTCATGATCCCCTTACTGGCTGACTTCAAGTCGAGGAGAACTTTTTTGGCAGCTGACATGAAACATTCTGATCAGGGCCTCAAGTCACAGCCCTGTGTTTATTTTTCCTGAAAAAGAGCAGAGCAGGGAGGCTTGGCCCTGTGGCCTCCATCTGAGGAGCATACAGTAGAAGACCTCTGCATCCAGAGCTGGAAAGAAAATCGGTTCAAATATTTCAACCAAGGGATACACAAAGATTATTAGTTTTTAATCTGAGCAAGTAAAAATTGCAATTCCAGGTATAGCACATACGTGTAAGGCTTAGGAGAGGCTGTTTCCAAAAAATATGTTACATTTACTAGTCAAAATATTCATAAGCACATCTCAGTTTAGACAATCAAAACAGGTTTGGCTTCCCTGGAACTGACTGCATCCCCAGATCCATGCCCGCCCCTTCCTAACACGGTACATCTCTCTCCCTCAAGACATTTTCAGAGATGATAGAGCTGCATAAATTTTCTTTAGTAAGTTTTCCGTACTTTTTTTTTTCACTTGTCTTCATGGACTAGATTTGTTGTCTGTCAGTAATACCAGAAACACTCTTCTTATGACAAAAGATGAGTCCTCTACATTAACTTGTGTAGTCCCTGCCCATGTGTACCTTGATCATTGAGGAAAAAACCTCAGTCTGCATATACTGACAATTTTATATGTGCTAGCTACTATGCTAGGGACATTATATTGTCTCCTTTAATCTTTAAAACTACTCTTGGGGGTAGATAACATTATGCTTATTTTAAAGATGAGAAAATTGAGTCTCTGCAAGGCCACAAACAAAACCACTTGAGAGTGACACAGTCATTGTTCGTAGTCTGGAAAAGCTGATTGTAGGTTCCATGTTCTTTTCCATTCTGCAACTAAAGAGAGTTAAATAAATGTACATAAATATAATGGGACACATACGAACACACATATATGTACACCCCCACACAGAATGCCTCCCACTGAGGCTTTGCGACACTAGAATAATCTTGGATATCGCACAGAAACTAATCAATCATTTCTGTGATAAGGAGAATAATAAAATACTATCAAAAAGATTTGTCACATTATAAATGGTTGTTTTAGAATATCACAGACACAGGTTCATATACTGAAATACTTCCAGGTCTCACAAATACAGAAGAAGACCCAGTGATCTGGAAAATGCCTTCCCCCAAATAGTCTCCCGATTTTATCTCACTCTTTCAAATCTACAGATAACCCTGGCCCAGTGTACTGTGATACTCGGAGGACACACTGGCAGCTACTCTCCGGGCATCAGTGTTTAGGCTGAAAGGTTACTGAACAGGCACTTGAAAGGAAGTGGCAAAACAGGCAGTTACTATCTGCCAAAGAAGATGAAGACCCAGAACATGAGTGTGTGCCCTTGTTTGGATCGGAACCGGCAGCCCTCCTGACTGGCAGCTCGCGCAGTGATGGACAGGCTCAGAATACTTGATCCCTGTGATGGCTGCTGGGGTTGTCTCCACAGTCTGCAGCAAAGCGGAGCCCATTGGTGGTTAAATGCTCACAGCTTCAAAGACTGAGGGCTAAAGGAATAGAGCATCTCCTCAGTCTTCACATCCTTTTCTTTTTATTATCCGTATTGGTGTATTAGTTGGTTTTCTTGTTGTTGGACACAACACAACTTAAAGGAGGAAGGGTTACCAACATCGTAAAGGAGGAAAGGTTTAATTGGTTCACATTTTCAGGCCACAATCAACAAGTTTTGAGGCAGAAGCGTCATGGGAGAAGGACATGGAGGAGCAAAACTTCTCAGTTCCTGGTGGCCAGGAAGCAGGGCAGAGGAACAGTGCCAGAGAGAAATTGGTGAAGGCCTTCTGTAGCGCCCAGGCCACGCTTCAGTGGCTCACCCAGGCACACCCAGGGGCTTGCTGTAACAATCTGCCAGGTGTTCCTCGATTCAGTGAAGTCAATATATCGGGACTAATGGTCAGGCCGCAGTAGGAGCCTTCCTTTCCAACTTTTTGGAGCATTATTACTCTTCAGCAGACCATGGTAAAATGTGTGCTTGTGAAAAATGAAGTTAAACAGTGTTCGGGAATTCCTTCATAATGTAATTTGAACCAGTCCTTATTAATGAGTTCAAAATATTTGCCATCCAACTGAAGTCCTGTAATTATTTAAATGTGTAAGTGAAACCATTCTTTCTACCTTCATACACAGTCCATTTAAATCAGAAAGTGAGTTTACTTGATTTACTAACTGGACATTAAGCACTATTTGAGCAATTTAAGAATTATCAAAAATTGCGATGGTCCATAATAAATATATGTACAATTATTTTTATACTGGTTGTTCTTAATAGTTGAAACTGGCAATTCTGATAGCATTACTAATCACACCCTAATTATAATTACATAGCTAGAATTTTAGTGTATATTTGCATGGAGATTTGCTGTGTATATCTCATTTATTCCTCCATATAACTCAGTTAATTTTGTGCTATTATTATTACTATTATTTCACCATCAAGGAAACAAGATCCAGAATTTTGAATGATCCAAGATCATAAAACCAAGAAGCGGGATACCAGAGGGCTTGGCATGATATCTCTATGCATACTATAAATTAGCACAATTTTTGTTTCACAGTATTTATACAAAATGCTGTGTTGGCTATCATATTTGAAGAATGGTCATTTATATAAAGTCCATTTTTTAAAAAAGAATGGTTATTTTGTTTAAACCCATATGTATTTAAATTGTCTTCTTTCAGAAATTCCTTGATTAAGGTAATTAAATTACATATTTGGGTATTCAATTAGCTATAGTTTCCAAATATAAGAGAAGTTTGAAGCAAAGAATCTGAAAGTAACATTCTCCAAGACATCAATTTTAAATTGTTATTCATAAACTTAATCATTATATTTAATTTAAAATTATACCACATAGTATGTATACATCGACAGGGTTTTCTTCACTTCTCAGTATATGAAAAGCAGGTAGTTTAAGTATAGTTTTAGCAGCTGAGAAAAATACTAGAAAATCCTAACAATGTAATTTTATGCCTTGACCCTTTTGTATTTAGTTTTGTGGATTTTCACTGATAGAAGAGAGAGCTCATGAAAACTGCTTGATTATGTCATTTTTGAGAATGAAAAGAAAGGTTTCTATTGATTTTATTTCTTTCATATTTTACATTGGAAATAGTTACTGAATATTTCAGAATAATTAATATGTGGAAATATTATAGTACAGCAAAACTTACTAAAAGTGTTTAATGTGGTATGTGCTCAAATTACAATGAAGTGTCCATAAAAGTTCACAAAAAGATAGAAATTTGCAAAAACTTCATTAACTCATGGTGAAACTCTGGACGAAGTTTGGGAGGATATGGTGCTACCTACCAAACCCATGTAGTTGAATGAAAGCATAATTAACATTTACACACATGGTGCTAAAGTAAGAGATCTTTGTGGCCCAAAAGGACAGAAATAATTGTTCTTTCTTTCACTGCCTGCCTTTGAAGAAGAAATATCTTGCATCTCTGCCCTAAGAAAATTTTGCAGCAAGTGAGTTTTTTGGACACATTAAAATTATATCTCTTCTTCCATTTTTAAAATTTTCCTAGAATTCACAAAACAAAAGGGTAAGAAATATGAAGATGCAAATGGCAGTTCACTTTATCTCTGAAGTATAAGCTCAGTAAATTTAAAAATCTGAATGGAAGCAGTAACACAAAGATGTCTTGGTGCGACGCATTGATGATTGTAGACTATTCAAACCTAACTGGTTATACATCAGTGAATCTTGCAATGAATGCTGGAGAGGATCCTAACTCAATCCAGGAAAGATGTGCCTAAAATCCTCCCTACATATGCTTTGAGAATGAAATCTTGGGATACTCAGTTAGTGATGAACTAAGCCATACATACCAACTCCTGGAAAAGTATGAAGTGTGCCTGTACTACTTTCAGTTTCAGACCAAGTGGAAAACATTGGAACAGTATTTGATATTAAGTGTACAAGAATATGTCATTTATATCAACTAGAGGAACAGAGGATCGTATAAAAACCTTGCTGAATCGTGAAAGGCAAAATCAGTTAAAATGTGAGATGGGTAACATAAGAGATAATAATAAGAAAACTAAAATGACAATAGTAAAAGCAAACTCTGGACTATTTCAAAAAAATTAAATTAGCATGTAGAGGGCAGACTTTAAAACTTCTCCCAGAATAATAAAGAAATGAAAAATTATGAGAGTACTTGTTTAAAAAGATGACCAATTGATCATCAAATGGAAATTCACTTTCGTGCGCAAGAGAGAAACAGTACAACAGGAGCAAAAATCAAGGTAAGTTTAAAAAGATGTTTTAAACTGGAAACACTTCACACTTAGAAACATAATAGCTAAATTTTGAATTAAACTGTAAAAATCCTGCGAACATCCAAATTGAAAAAAACCAACAGATAAAGAAAATTAAGTTTGATCTGAGAGTTTTTCTACACAATTTTGAACACCATGAGGCCTTGGGATTTAATAGTCTATAGAAATCTTTGGAGAAACATTAGCGATTAAAATTTGAATAATATGTAAAATTTATATTTTGATTTCTTAAAAAAGTCCTTCTCAGAGATGTATTGGAGGATAAATTTAGAATACATTTTCCTTCTTGGGAAAAATTCTTTTAAGACTTGTTGAAGAACTATTCCAGGCTACTGAGAGATGAATCAAGATTACAAAGCCAATAAAGGAAATGGGTCTACTGCTTTTGTTACTTTTGTTTGTGGTGTTGGGGACCAGACACATGCTGGATGAGTGCTCTACCCCTGAGCTGTATCTTCAGCCCTGGATAAGTTTTTTAAATGCTACAATTCTGAACATTGAGATTAGCATTGCAAAAATTATGTGCAAAATTTAGTTTCTGTTGCTATAACAAAATAAATAGAATGTATAGGTCAGAATTTTTTTAAAATGCAAAATATAATAGTACTTAATATCTACATTTGTAAATAAAAACTTTTGAGACAGTAAAATTTTACTAATTTCCTCTGGTTATTAAAATATTTAATAGCATTTAAAAATTATTGCTTTTGTCTTTTAAAATCATTTTTAAGTACTAAAATATATTATCATTGAGAAAAGTATACAAACCACATTGTATATAAATATATATATATTTCCCACTTCAAAGTTCCCATTTATACTCTCTGCCATTAAAAAAATATAATTCAAAATACAGTTTGCTTTGTATTTTTCAAAACTGTAAAGAGGTAGAATAGCATGTATGTATGCATTTGTACACATATTTATATTCGCATTCATACACATATATAGAGAGTCTGCCAAAAACTGTATACACACTTCGGGAAAAGAAAAACTCATATAAATATTTTAATACAAAATGTACTAAGACATCACGTCATTAATACAAGTTGTCTTTGGTCTCTACAATTACAAGAGGTGCTCAAAGTGGTGGCCATCAGCTTCCAGACTTTTATTAGTATGGCGAACTGCTGCTTGGGTAACGTTGGTCATTGAGAGTGCTGCGCATGCATTTTCGATTTCTTCTCTAGCGGCAGGCGCTGCAGTGGGTTTGCAGAGATGTATGACCTTCTATACGTGCTCCCACATTAGGGTAATGCCATCTGTTGAACAAACATACTATTTTTTTTTTCCTTAAATTGTGTATACATTTTCTGGCGGACTCTGTATGCATATGTATCTACATGCATGATGATATTTCTTTATAAAGTATATGCAGCAAAGTATTAATTATTCTATATATTTAAAAATTACATCATAATATGCATACAATTTTACATTTTGTGCATAAAAAGCTACAATGGACATTGTTCTTCACTAGACATAGCTAAGTATTAGATACATATTATGTAATATTGATAACTTCTTTAACAATTTTGCTAGAGTGAATTCTAGATTGTCTCCAAATATTTATTATTAAAATAACGGTACAATAAGTAGTCTTGAACATACATCTTCATATGTTTAAATATTTTAAGAAAATATGATTCTAGAAGTACAATATTTGTTTAGCGAATATGCATACTTTTCATTTTAACAACAGCGTTTGGCACTTTCTCAAGGAATCCAGACTTCAGCCTAAGCTGGAGCCCTTAAACTGGCTCTTCTAAAAGCAGGAGGGAGTGTTTCATCTGGAAACCTACGTAAGGTTCTTCCCAAAGGCACAAGGTAATCATCTAGTCTCATACTCTCCCACATCCAGGTCATGGTGTCAGAGTTATTAATGCAATCTTACATTTATCACAAATATTTAGGTTTTTGTTTGTTTGCTTGCTTGTTTAGAAAGCCAGTATAATTTCCAGTAGTGATCATGTCACTCACTTTTACAGGCCAGAAGGAGCAGCCTACTTTGGGAAAAACAAAACAAAAATAAAAACAAGAAACAATAGAAGTGGGCATCATCATGCTGAATCATGAGAGAAAGTATATCCTAAGAAAACAGATATAATGTAGGAAATAACAGATAATTTTTAATTAGATAAATCTTTATTCCCAGGAAGATTGTCATGCTTATCGCAAACATAAACCAAACATATACTGATAGGAACAGCAATAAACACACAAGAAAAATAAAACAAAACCCATGCAGACTTGAAAATAAAAGTCACTACAATAAAATACAGTAATAGTGGTGTTGAAGAGTTGAACTGAAGGAAGGCAGGTAGGAAGACAAAGACCATATCTTCATTAGCTAAATTTTAATGGCAATAAACTTTCTTGCTAAAATAATGGAGGGGCTGGATGGGGTGGTGGGAGGCTGAGGTAGGAGGATCACCTCCAGTTTGGAACTAGCCTTGGCTACATAGTGAGTTCCAGGCCAGCCTGGACTACATAGAGAGACTTTGCTTCAGAAAACCAAACCAAAAGAAACCAAGCCAAAACAACAACAATGACAGCAAAAAACCAATAAAATAATGGAGGGTAAAAATAATAAAGATGTTGGAAATATAAAAAGAAATATATTTAATAAAATTATGGGAAAATAAAGTGATTCTGTTAGTGGAAATCAGTGGAAAAAAAGGCCAGATGTAATTGAAGTCAGGATTTTGTTGGTTGTGCTTATGTATTACATGCATGTATTTATAATTATGCAACTTTTATTAATAATTTTTCAGAGTAGAAAATGGTAATTTATAACTGAAAAATGTTTAGCCACCGAGCATCGCCCTTTTGTTGGAATACTTGTTTTGATAACTGGATCTACAAAAGTGTAATTGCTTAGGAAAGCAATTGTGGTACTACAACAGAGGAGGGTAAGTAAAATAATCAAGAATGTACCCCTGAAAAGGACAGCAAGCACCCACCTACAGGTATTTACTAAATAAGTTGACTAAAACATTTACCCAGAAAGGAAAAACTTTGTCCTTTATCAAAATTATTATCTAATTCTTCCTGAATATTATGGGCAAAACAGAAGATTCAAAAGCAGAAATTTAATGGGAGATCAATGATAGAACAGAATTTTTGGTTACTCATAGTAGTCTCTTCGGTTATTAGTAGATGACTCTTCAACAGAAAACTCAGTAGAAGCAAGTGAAAATTTATTATTAAATTAAAAAATTACCGGATAAAAGATAAACACACATAGAAATATTTTCCTCCACAATACCAATTACCAATTGAAAAAGGTGATACAAAGTTTTTTTCACAAAGAAAAATGTGTTACTATGTATGTGTATTTGTATTTATATATGTACATGTATATGTTTATACATGCATGTGTATATATGTATCTAAAAGTAACACTTAAAATTACTTTCACCACAATCACACTTAAAAATTATTTTTTCTTCACAGTACTAACATGATTATCAAAAACTATAATCCCTCTTTCTTAGAACAATGAAAGCCCAATGCATAAGTGGAATTTTTTTGCTACTGTCCTTACTGGTTGCCTTCTACTCAATAAATAACTTTAGTGAATGTTATTATACAAAGGGAAATAAAAACCTGACAAAGAGATTTATTCACCATGATAACTAATCTGCATTTTGCAAAGATAACAATATATATGTAGGAATGTTGCAATATATATGTAACAACATATATGTAACAATATATATGTAAGAATAGTTCATTGGACTCTTAATATATAAATTGTTTTGCAAACTACTAAAAATTGTATAGTACAACTAGCAAAACAATCAGGAAGGGATTATTAAAAATATACAGAAAAAGAGTGTCGAGACTGTCCCTAGCAGATTTTAGTGTCGTGTTTTCATTTGTGCCAAAATTAGCAGATGATTCTAATCAAAATAAGAATTTGGCTAATAGAAAGAGAAAAACCACCAAATAACCAGGAAAGAATTGTTTATTCAATAAATGAGATTACAAAATTTGGATATTCAGGAAAATATGCATATTAAAAAAATCCTAGATCTACTGAAAAATTAAATATAAACATGATTATCCTATCACATAAGAAAAAAATTTAGAAGAACATTTAACTAGCAGCGGAACTGGAATTTGATTTCTATACATTGCAAAAGGTAGAAACTTCATTTCAAAAATACCATCGATATTAAATTTTGTGTTAGTTGAAATTTCCAGTTGAGATAAACACTCCTTTAAAGAGTGAAGATTTATTTTGGCCCACAGTTTTAGAATTGTCAGTCCATGGTCACTTGGCCCCGTTGCTTTTGGGCCTGCATGTGGCAGAGCAATACATCGCAACAGAGCAGAAACACCTGGCAAGGGAAGTCTGTTCATATCAGAGAAGCTGAGAAACAAAAAGCAGAAAAAAAAGAAATGAGCCAGGATTCCAGTATCCTCTTCAAAGCTGCAATCCCAGGGACCCAGCCTCCACCCTGTAGGCCTCACCTCCTAAAGGCTCTACCGCCTCCCAGTAAGAGGACTGTCTGCCAACTGGGAGCATTTGGAGACACTTAAGATCTAAATTACAGCACATATCAAAGAGAAAACTGGGAGAAATTTATTTTCAGCAAACTTTCAGGAATGGATTACTGTCCTTAATGCCAATACAGCTCTTACAAATTCATAAAATAATCATTATGATTGAAATAGAAACATAGATCAATGTAGAAGCATAAAATCTGATACCTAAAAGAAATTCATATATCCAATAGGAATATGAAAAGTTGCTCAGCAATGATACTCTACTTTTAATTTGCCAACAAGTAAATTATTTTTTTTCGAACTTGGGGAGCATTTTCAAATACTTTGTGAATGTGTGAAATGTAAGAGGTGAGGTAAGCAGGAACATATGAATATGTGCTATCGAACTTTGTAAACTAAAATTAAAATTTGCTGGGTGTGGTGGCACATACCTGTAATCCCAACACTTGGGAGGCTGAGACAGGAGGACTGCTGCAAGTTCCAGGCCATCGTGGGCTACATAGTGAGTTCAAGGCTGCCTGAACTACACAGCGAGATGCTCTCTCTCAAAAAAAAAAAAAAAAAATTCTTTTTTTGGAATTTAATGTTAGTAAGACAAAAGTTACAAAAAAGACAAAAGTCAGAATGTCGCCACTAAGATGAGCAACTTGTAATATGTAAGTGTGGTGGACTGATATGGTCAACCTGAGCAGGAACACCCAGCTGGACTGAGTTGGTGTGGTTCTGGGCGTAGAGGATCCACCTGAAGGTTATTGCCAAGAACGTGAAGGAGAACGGGGGCAGAAGATGGGAGTCAGCTGTTTCCCAGGAGAAGCTCTGTTGTGACTGGTTCTCCTGAAGGGGACTCAGCTGTTCTCATCACAGAAGGCGCTCGGGGCCTTGCTGTCATCGAGGCTGGCTGCTGTTGCTTCAGGGGAGCTCTGGTCTTCATTTCTGCTGCGAGGATCATATCCTGGCTCTAGTATAGATTTCTTCAGCCATTTAGTGCAGACATGGACGCACATGGGACTGTCCCGTGGGCTCCCAGCCCTTGACTGGATCTTTCAGGTCTCCAGTGTATAGACAGACATTCGGCACACTTCCTGAATTTGACTTATGGGTAAGTGTTGTAAATTGTATTTGTCTTGTATTAAATCTGCTGTCTTGCAAACCATTGGCTCTAGAAAGGTAACTGATACAATATGAAAATTTATTTATTGAATAGTGAGAGAATTATTTGCTCAATGCTTGGCACTATTCATAATGCAACCACTATAGACATTTCTCCATTTTAAAGAAAATCTTAATTATTAACATTTTCTCCATGTCTTTATTAAGTCTTGACAATCAGCAAAATAATAATTCAGCCCTCGTTTGTAGGGCTCGTTGCATTGTTAGAGTAAAATGATCTCACAATGGCTGATTTCAAACTGTATTAATGTGGAATTACTAAGAGATATACAATAGTTGTTTGATTCACAAACTTAATGCGTTCCATGATTCTGGGAAAGGTGGTGTGGTCCTGTTCATCATTTTGCCAAATGCTTCTGTTTGTGAACCGAATTGTTCACTAAAAGAAGCATTTGTGAATCGAGGTATTACCGTATAGTAACATATCATTATATGTGTATTTCTATTGGTCACCGCAGATTTAAATATTATAAAGTGATGAGTTCTTATCATATCACAGGGAAAATTATATGTTTTATATAAATTAGATGGAAATTGTATATTATTTGATATTATTTTTGTAAAATCTGTTGCATATATAAATATGTGTGCATATGTTTATGCATATGTATTTTGGGGCATGTATAATTTTTTTAATCTAGATAGTACATTTGGAGATAATTTGTCTTATTTCCATTATTCTCTTTTTTCTGAATTTTCTACAGTTAGCATGTAATTTTCAATTAGTAGACAATCATTACTATTTTTCAGCTCTTTCCGTGTAAGCAGGAGAGAACTAGATCCTTTTTAAAAATATTCTGTGTCTTGTCTTCCAAGATTTAGGGGGGAGGGGAAGAAAAGAAGGTAAAAAAAACAAAAAACAGGATGTTCAAACTATCAAGTCCTGTGAAATTTATACATTTAGCTCAATTTTGCAAACTCTAAAGGGATTACAAATTCCATTTAAATAGCATTCAGGTCCAGCCTGGTCTCTTAATTCTTCCAAACTATGTTTTTAGGCCCCATACCAAATTAGAAATGGTCCTGAACTGCCAAATTGAGGGATTTTTTATCCATTAAACTGACATGAACACTGCCTAACAGTCATAATCTCCCAAAATGGTGCATCATGTATATTGAATCTGTACTTTTGTGTTCATTTTCCACATGCTAATATGGAGAGTGTGGTAAACTACCCTTTGTTTCATTAGTTCAGTAAAAGATATGCTCACAATTATTCATCATAATTCACAGCATTTAACAAAGCATATATTTTCATAACACTCAGAATCTATTGCTTTCAGTAGTAAGTCAAGCAAATTAGGACTGGCCTGCCAGGCACTGTCGCTTTAAAATTGTGGTGGTGATGTGTTCTTCATTGCAGCTGGCCTACCTAAGAATTAATTTGCATACTATATTTAATAGAGCACCTAATATATAGTCTTGTAAATATTTGCACTGATACTATAAAGAAGGTATTAATGCTTTTATATAAGGCATAACTTAAACTACATTTTTCAGTTGAAAGCCAATCAGACTAAAATAAATAAACACATGAATTGGTATCTATGTGAGTATTTATATTGTTTATATCCTTCAGCTAATTAATTCTACCACATGGTACATTTTCAGACTTACTTATTTTTAAAAGTGAAAAATCGAACTTAAAATATATATATATATATATTTTAAGTTCGATTTAGAGATTTATAACAATGGAGATATATATATATATCTCCATTGTTATAAATCTCAAATCTTTTCTGGGGACGTATGATCTTCAATTTTTTACTCCTGGCAACTGTTAGTTCTTGTGATACCCAATAATATAAAAGAAGCTGTTGTTAAACATATTGCTGATCTATTTGTTCCTGGAAAGTTTTATTGTGATCAGAATTGTCCAACTCGGAGTCGCAAATCAACATTTATTTTATTTTTTAAAAAGCTTATATTACTAAAATTGCCCTATGTTCTCAAAATTAAAATATCATTGGTTGATGTTGTCTTAGATAGTTACAAACTGACCAGAACATTCTTGAACACTGTTTAAACTGCTTTAGTGATCTGTGCTTGATCAGTTTGTGTTTTCATGTTCCCTTCTGTACATCAGTATACCAGTTAAGTTTATCCAGCAAAACCTAAACTATGAATACAGCATTGGGTGCTTATGTTATAGCTCTACCGCTAAGTATTTCGTGTTTCTTACACTGGAAAAGAGCAAATGATGAGAGAAATTAGACCTCCACAAAATGATAAATATGGGTGGAGTGTTCCAAGATGATAAAATTGTTCAAGATCATTTTCGCAATGTCTTTCTTCGCTAAGTCTTAGATATACCTCTGATTTTGGAAAAGAGCTCTGTCTACCTAGCGTACAAAGTCAATCTAAAACATTTAGTCAAAAGTCATTATAATTTTTTTAAGTGAAGCTTGGTTATTGGAACTAAATAAGAAAAATAGAATAAAATGGACAAAACTCAATAATATGGCCAGAACTAGTGGTTTTCTTGAAAGTTAACATTCCCAGTGAAAATTAAATGTACCTGAAGCTCTATAGTTTGAATCATCCATTTAATGCCATATCAATTATTTATTTCATAGCATTTTATAGCAGTGAAATAGTTTATCAGTCATTAAATGTATGGCCAAAAGTTAATTAAATAGTTTTGAGTTAACGGATGACACAAGAGCCAAAAGAAATTGTAAAAGCAAAAGTTTAATTTAGTATTGGTCATTTAATTGAGTAGAGTCTATGCATAAGACTCTTTTTTTAAACAAATTTTCAATATTTAACTCCTGGTAACAGAGAGACTCTAATTTACTGAATTTCAGTTCATAATGTGTTTTAAAGTAGCAGTACACTTTATTTTGTTCCAGTCTGGCTCAGGCCTGAGATGAAGGATGGGAGGAGTGTAGGAATGTATCTACTGCTCAGATTTCATGCTATACCTGAACAGGGTGAGAACAAAGTGAAGAAAGTTATGGGGAGAAGATGAGACATTTAAAGAATCTCTGTGTTTAAGAAAGAGGAGGAGTGAAAGAAAATTTCAAATACTAGTGTATAGTATGCACACTCCCCCATCACACACACACCACCACCCTCCAGTCAAAAACACACATGCCAATAGGAGAAGCATTAGGTTTGGAACTAAAAAACAAAAAGGATGAATTCAGCTTTATAAATGACAAACTTCAATTTCTGAAAAGGTAAATGGAGCATCTCCATGAAGTTTTCAGCAAAGGCTTTTTTCTTCTTCTTCAATCCCTAATTTACCACTCTTAGCAAAGTTCCAGGCTCAATTTATCCCTGTTATCTAAATTCATCCCTTATTTATATCTTGTAGTCTACAATCTGACCAAATTGCTCTATAAATTTGAGTCTTTAAGCCTACTGAAATAGGTGAAGAGACAGATTAACAGGAGAAAATGCATATGAATTTGTTACCTTGCACATACACATGACAGCCGTACAAAATGTGAAACTCATAGAAGGTGAAGATGGTTGAAGCTTATAAACTCTCTACATAGGGGAAGAGGAGGTGTAGGCAATTTTAGAGTGATGGTAAATGATTTGGGAGAGAAATGAACAGGCACAAAGGACCAAAAATGACCAGGACCAAGCCCCTTTGGTATTTGAGGAAGTGGCAACAAATTATGGGATTGTGACTGGCAGAAATGCATTACAAACTTTGTCTTATTAGCAGGTAAAGTCTCCCAGGTGGCAGTCATTAAAGTAATAACATGTTCAGTGTAAATAGGTGGAGCTCTTTTAGCATCCTTTTCTATCAGTCGTCCCTGATTCAGGAGACTGTAGCAAGAGTGTTAAAGCAATGGTAATTACTATTTAGAAGAACTTCCTTCAGTAAGCTGAGGAGAAAGCCCTTTCTCGAGACTGGAGGAAGGATAAATGGGGAGGGTTAAAGGGACTTCTTCCAAAGGCAATATCTAAGACCTTCCAGTGTCCTTTAATTCAAAATGCTCAGCATGTCAAAGCATTTTTTCTAACTTTCAGCAGTGTGAATGGATTATTGAAGTGGCAATATCTACACAATAGTTGGTAATTTGAGGGAGAAGCAGCTTGGCAGATTCTAGAATACAAGATAATAAATAAGGGGTGAATTTAGACAGCAGAGATAAATTGAGAGATCTGTATTATGAGTGCTAAGTTGGAGATGATAGAAGAAAGAAAAAGAGCCGGTGTACCCCATATACTTGTGTGTCAAAAGTGGGATATGTTGTCAATTACAGTGATATATGTAATATAAATGTTTTGGAAAAAGATCAAATTTTCTTCAGTAGGGGAATGGTTAGGTAAACCAGGGTTATAACAACAAAGTGAATTGTTAGGTGCTGTTCAAAAGCTAGAGTGATATGGGAAGATTACCAGAGAGTTAAGTTAAAAGGAACGGAACAGAATAGTATATAAGGTGTAATATCCTTTGAAAAAAAGCGTAGAACATGTATTTATTTGCTTGCATCTGAAAAAATGTAAGAAAGACACAAAACTGATGAAGTTGGTCATACAGAGTGGCCAGGGGAAATGGATAAAAGGAGGGAATGGAAAGAAATCTTGTTAATATGTGATGTTCATTTGGTCTTTGAACTCTGAAAATGTATTAGTTATTAAAACACCCAATAAATAAATTTTAATGAATACTAAAAAAAGAGCATGAGGAAGGCAAAGATAGATTCTGCAAATTGGAGAAATTCATAAAGAACAAATGAAGGGATGGAGAAGAACGAGTCTGACACGGTGGATGTGAACGTCAAAGAGGAGAAAGTGATCAGTATCCTCAAATGCCACAAGAAGAAGGTGGAGGATGAGAACTAAATAAGCAGGAAGTGACCAAGACAGGAGCTTTCTTTCCTGCAGTGTTAGAGTGCATCTGAGGTTCTATATTCTTATCGGCATTCACACATTTAAGAGGCAGAATCAAAGCTCCTCTCCAGGCAGCCTCTAGTGCCTGATCTCCTTTTTAAATTTATCTTATGAAAATATTCCCAATTCAAATCTATACAACCAAAGAATAAACCTGATAAATTAGAATATTACCCTTAGAAATAATAACATCTAGTATTTACTTTAAAATTTTTGTGAAAAATGAAGAAAAGAGTGTCTTTGAAGAAAAAAGGTTGTAATGTGCATGCTTTCTCCTGAAAATCGGGAGGTTTTTTAGAAAGAAAAAAAATTTGAATAGAGCGTGCGTTCTGAAAGTTGCAACTAACTCTAAGATGAAACTACCATTTGAAAATTGAACATGCTGACATTATGATTAAAATTGAATATAGGAAGTATTGCCGAATGAATGAAGCTCTGGATCATTAACTCTGTAACCCGAGGAAAGCGAATCACTGAAACAAACTCCCTTTCCCTAATTTTCAGCAATTAACAAGCCACCAAAAATGTGACTTTTCTTAGTGTTGCTATTATGTTTTCTTGTTGTTGCTGTTAAGGTTTAATCTTTAATAAAACTATTTCCATTTTTCTTGTGAGCAGACACTTCCTTCTGGAACTGCGTTTCATAGAGTGCAAACTCTCTCTTTGGTATATTCTTTAAGTGCTGAAGGTAAATTATCTAGCTGCAAAAGATGCTGTTGGAATTAAGGACTTCTTAATCAAGCAAAATTCCCTGAGCAGTTTTCCTTCGGCAACACAGTACTTGGCCTATTCCAAATAATGTCTCCAAAGAAAGGAAATTAAGAAACCATGAAAATACCTAATGTTTACATTTTTATTATTGTTTTAAAAATCTACTTTAATTTTAAGCAAAATTTATTGGGTTTCATTAAGTTTTATAATTTCTACATTTAAAAAACTGCCTTGTTATTTAGGAGTACTGGGAAATTTAGATTCTCTGGTTCAAAACTGTTTTGAACACTATTAACCGATCTGATCAATCACTTTGTCCTCAGACGTGAGTAGCTCTTAGTGGTTGACAGATTATTCTTTCCAGATGCTGTGGTTAAAGAATGGTTTAATTTCCACTGTGAGGTATGAAGAAGGTAGAAACTTCTTCAGGCTGTGGTGTTTGGAGGTAGGGCTTTTGGTAGGTAATTCAGATTAGATAAGGCCCTCAGGGTGAACCTTCTACGACTGAATACTGGGTGGCTTTACAAGAAGAGAAAAATCAGAAGAGGTGCCCATTCATGTTCCTTTCTCTTCTCATGTGATGGCCCAATCTGCCTTGGACTATGCCAGTAAAGAAGGCCATCATGCAAAGTGCGCCATCAAAATTGTGCCTCCAGAACAAAGAGCCAAAATAAACCTTTTTTCTTTGCAAAGTTACCAGTTCATGTTTTTAGCTATAATAATAAAAGATGGACTAACACACCATAGTAGCTGATATATGGTTTGTATAATAGACAAGAAATAAATTTAAAAACTTAACTTTTGAAGAATTCGGTTTTCACAAAATAGTTCGGGTGTAAAATCCACTCTTCTGGAAGTAGGCTTTTAGCTCACAATCATGGGAAGCCTTGCTTATATCCAGACTTTGAGAAAATTCTATACCAAACTGAAAGTAAGAAGGTAACAAACTGCTCCCCACATCCCCCTGGGGAGAGCCCAGAGCAGACACAGTGGCAAGTCGTGCAGCAGTAAAGGGATTCCCACATACCTTGTAGCAGCAAAAGCCATGTGAAAAGTGGTGAGGAGATGATCTCATTCCTTCCAGGGTGGAAGGTAGCAGTGGAGGCCAGCGGGTATAGAGAGCAGAGCTAGCCACACCCAGTAACACTGAAAAATACTGCCCATGTTAGTTGTCAAAGGAAGGAGAATGGAGAGGCTGGATTTCTGCTCCAACTTGGCATAAGAAAGTGCCATTTTTCTACTGCATCGTATCAGAGGAAATTAACTGAAATAGTTTAAAGAAAATCTAGACTCATGACATAATAAAGAAAACAACAAAGTTTCAAATGAAAACCACTCATCCTATGACGACCCTAGTAGAAAGAAAACTGAAAAAAGAGCCAGTGAATACAGGTCAGTAGTGAGATGAAAGAGATATTAGGATTACTTGAGAAGGATTTTAAAGCAATCATCATAAAATGTTTCAATAAGCGATTAAAAGTATGCCTGATATTAAAAAAAAGACATAATGCAGAAAGAAAGTCTCCACAAATAAATAGCCAATATAAAGAACCAAATGAAAAATTTTGAACCAGAAAATATGATTTCTGAAATTAAAAAAAAAAACAAAAAAACAACGGATGGACTTAAAAACAGATAGAAGAACAAAAGAAAAGATTCACTGAACTTAGAGAACAGTTTGGCAATGACCTAAGCTGAACCACAGAGAAAACAGAGTAAAGAAAACTAGGAGATGCTCGGGGACTGAGGGCTCGGAGTATAATAAAATATTAATTTTAATGCCATCAGATCTTTTCAAGAGAGGCAAAAGAGATAAAGTTAAAAATTTCACAAAGAGTGAATGCTACCCAAATTTGACAACCCGAAGATTAAAACACCTAAGCAAATCTCACATTGGATAGACTCAAAGGGATTTATACCAGCATACCTAGAAAACCTTTTGAGAACTAAATGCAATAAAAAGTTTGAGAGCATCAGTTTCAAAATTACACCTTGCCTGCTCTCTAAATAAATCTATTTAGATTGCAAAATTCCTTCTTGCTAAAACCATGGCTGCCACAGCATGTTTCGTAAGTATGACAGCTGTTCTGAAAAAGTATACAGTAGAAGAAATCGTTCTAATTCCAAGAGTTATGATACAGTGATCGACACTTGTGGAATTGCAGAAGATAGAGATATAGATCAACGGTCAAGGATGGAGAACTCAGAAATAGACCAACATAAATGTGGCCCAGATAATTATGACAAAGCTGTATAAGCCTTCACTGGAGGCAAAATAGACATTTCAACACCCAGTGCCAGGAGAGTTGGATGAGTACAGCGTTGTCAAAAAATGAACCTTGACCTGTCACATTCCTTATATGAAAATATAACTGAAAATGTGTCACAGAATTATATATGAAACATAAAATGTTAAAAGTTTAGAAAAATGCCAGAAATTCTTTAGGATCTAGGTCCAAGATTTATTTGACCTGACAGATAATCGCGTATCATATGATCAAATATTGATTAACTGCCCTACATCAAAAATAAAAACATTTCTTCTGTGAAAGAACCTATTAAAAGTAAGACAGTGCAAGCTAAAAATGGGAAAATATCTGACAAAGGACTATAATCGAGAATATTTGAAGATCTCTAAAAGTCAATATTAAAAATACCCATTAGAAAATGGACAAACTAGAGAACGTAAAGACAAAATAAGCACACAAAAAGATGTTCAACGTCATTAATCATTAAGGGAACACAAATTAAACCACAATGAGACATTTCTCATACCCATCAGAGTAGTTAAATCAGAAATAATTAATGGCAATGACAAATGCTGGAGAAAATATGGAGAAACTGGCTCATTCATATATTCCTGGTAGCAGTGTAACATGGTATGGCCACCATGAAAAATAATCTGGTAGTTTCTTAAAATGCCATATGACCTAGAAATTACACTCCTGTGTATTTATCTAGTAGTACCACCAACATGTTGATACAGAAATCTCTGTACAAGTGTTGTAACTTCATTTGTAATTTTCCCAAAGTGGACACAACCTTAATTTTCTTCATCAGTGAATGCTTAAACAAATTTCAGTGTATACCAGGGAATACTAGTTAGCAAGAAAAAGGAACAAACTATTGATATATGCAACAACTTCACTGAATTCCAGAGAATTATACTTAATGAAAAAAAAAAACAACGTATGACTCCATGTACGTAACATTTTTGAAATGATAGATTATAGAAATGGAAGAAGATTAGTGGTTTCCGGGAAATAAAGAAAGGTCAGGATGGGAGGTAAGTGTATATGGCTGCCAAAAACAATAGAGGAATCTTTGTGTTGTTGGAAAGAAATGTCTGCTTCTTGATCAAATTAAAGTCAAAATCCTGGTTGTCAGAGTTTAGTACCGTTTGGGAAAACTGGAACCAAGTGTACAAGTTCTTGCTGTATTGTTTGTTACAACTGTATGTGAATCTGTAATCATCTCAAAATAGTTTGATTTAAAAAGGAGAAAAGAAGGTATACTAAAATATACACAGAGCAAAACAGAACAAAACAAAACTAGAGGTGAAAGAGTCTCCTTAGGCCTCCCAGTGTGGGAAGCACTAAGATTTTTTTTATCAATTGCCACCTCATTTCTATGTCTGGGTCATAGAGAATCTAATGAAAACCCTGGCAATGTTTACCCTCTTTTTCTCCTAAGATCGGCCCGCTTTGCCTTATAATGAGACTCACTGAGTTCTGCTCCCAAACAGGCCAACAGTTTTTCTGGATTAAAATGTTGACACATTCTTTTAGTACTGCAAGCAATTTGCTTGGGTTGCCTACTATTCCAGCCTCTTGTAAAACAGCCAACAACATGGGCAAATCCATTAGAGCATGCCCTTGTCAACCTCCCAAGTTTATTGATATTTACATTTATGATACAGACAAGTTTCTAAAGAGCCTCCTTTTCTGCTGTGTGGTGTTTGCCTTCATAGAGAGGAGCCAGATAAGTGGGAGGGAAGGAGGCAGCACTTGTCCCGGATTTATTGGCACAGCACACTGAAGAGCAAACACACTACCAAATAGAGGATATTGATAAGGAGACTAAATTCATTTGCAATCACTAAAACTCAGTTAGGGGCATATTGTATTAAGTGAAATGCCATTACTGCAGGGCTCGGGGAAAGACTGAGTGCCAAGTCCTGAGAGCTGCTCAGCTCCCTGGAAGGCAGCCATCGCACCCACACGCTACATGTGACGGCTTGGAAGAAGAGATAATTTCTGCACAGATCATAAAGGGACTTGAGAATGTCTCAGTCCCTAGGAGCACAGGCTCGAGCTGAATTGTCCCTGAGTGAGAGCATGCAACAGGGGATCCCTGTGTGGTAAAAACATAACGTAAGCGAGTATGAATTCCAGCTTTCCCGGACGGCCTTCTTGTGTCACAGTGGTGGAGCATTGGGGTGTTTTATGAACTCCACACAAAGAACCATCATTGGATTCTGCATTCTTTTTGGCAAAACATCTTACACTTTTTAGAAAGGACAGTGGGATTCTGGTTTATTTATTATATTTTAACCATTTTTATAAAAAGTTTCCCTGACTGATGTACGTTCCCTACTCAGAACTTAGCCACGGTTCTGGGTCTGGTGCAGAGACAGTTTGCTGCCTGCCACACATCAAAGAGCCGTTTCAGAAAGTCCGTTTGCTCCCCAAGCAGCCTCCTAGCCAGTCCTTGAAGGTTGTTTGAGGTCTCCCCGCTAGATGCATTTCCTGCTGCCCTTGTACTGTTAATCCTGGTGAGCAAGGACAGACCGTAAACATGAGTCCATTTCCGTGATGTGTATAAATCTTGTTCAGGTTATTCAGACTAAGGCAGCCCCTTATCTAACAAGCACCAGAGCAGACTTTCAAAAACACTTTTCACCTGTGACAATAGCAGCCCGGTTTTGTCCTCGCCAACAATGGAATAAATGTAATATCTCATGTCAGCTAACTCTATGTCTTATTTATGCCAAATTCTTCTGGGTTCAGCATTTTAAGACAGCTTTTGCATTAGGATTTTATTCCAACCGGACTCCTAGAATAGTAATTGTTCAGAAAAGTGAGAAGAGATTTTTCTTTTAAGTAAAATGCTATAATGACCAGAGCAGAAATGAATAATTGTCTTTGCTGTGCTATCTCATCTTACTATACTGTACGTAAATCAAGAGAAACCATATTTCAAACCTATGATAATAAGTATGTTGGGAACTATCAGAACTTCGTTGACATATCATGATATGATTCAGTACTCAGCAAACAGGACCAACTCCTGTTTGTAGAAAGACCGAGGTTATTTATTACCCTTTTAGTTACCTAAAATTAAACTCTTTTTGAGGACATGCATTCTAACATGGAGCCCTAACAGAAGCAGGAGCCCAGTAGAGTATGCTCGTATTTGCAGCAAGGACCATGTATCCCTCGTTCTGTGCCCGCAATTGTACACGGTTGGCCTTTCGGCAACGTGCTTATGTTTTTCTTGATACTGTCAAAACTCCAAAGCAAACTTGGTTCCACTGATTTGTTGTACCTATGGAAAAATAGATTAAAGCTTTTCTAATTTTGTAAGATTATCAGAAACACTATTTGCAATAATGTGTTTTGGTATACCAAATTGTATCGTAAGTCTCGATTTCAAAACAACCTGATCCACAGCCTTTTCTCATACAGTTTTTGTTTAAAGAAGGAAATAGAGGCCCTGGAAAAGAAAAGAAGAATGTCATTAATACCTGTATGGATCTCTCTGACTCATGTTCTACAGCATTTCTGAGTGGTCTTTCACCGTTTGGATATGATCTGAGTGCTCTCCTGGAAAAATCCTTCAACTGTTGCCCTCCTCCTCAGGATAAAAGCTGGGCTCCTGTGAAGGGGCTACAAACTCACAGGGCTTTGGCCTCTGTCTAGCTCTGCCATCTTATTTCCAGACATTCTCCCTCACCTCTTATGGTGAGATCCAGCAGCACTGACTTATCTATTCCAGAAGTATGTCATGCCTCTTTGGCCGCTGCTTTTGTGTTTGTGTGGAAGAACTTAACATTAGTTCACTGAAAAGCTATTTATTCTTTTAAACCTAAGCTTAAATGTTACCCCTCTTGGAAGCTTTCCTGCATATGCTTCAGCAGACTAGTCTGACTGCAAGTGGCCCCCTCAGATTTTGTGTATACACATGCTACAGTCACTGTAAGTAGCTCTCCACACAGCTGCTTCTTGAGGGCAGGGTTACAAACTTCCCGAGGGCAAAAACCAAGCAATTTCTTCCTTATGTTTGTCGTGGCTCACATGGTATCTGATACATTTGTGATCTGAAAGAACTTCGTTGAGTGTGTGAATGAGTAAATGAACCATTGCATAATAATAATGGCAGAGAGAATAAATTTATAGTTTTAAGCATAAAGCAACAAAATAAAATAGAAGATAGTATCAAATTTCTCTCTTTCAGTGATTCACAGCATAGTTCAGGGATTCTGAGAGTTGGAGTTCTGAGATGCTGATGTGGTTGTCTTCCTCAGTACTGTGAACCACATTTCCACTTTTTCACAAATACAATGTCATTCTCTTCCTCCTCTTTCTCCTCCTCCTCCTCTTCATCTGGATTTTACTCTGCTTTTCTTCAGCATCTGCTATTCACCAAAACAAAGTAAAAGAAACTTAAACATAACCACTCATGGTTCAAAGAAAATCAATTTTCCCAGCTCAAGAAAAAGCATCATACAGAAACAAAATAAATAATATTAACCTTATGGCTCAGCCAAAAAGAATTCATATGTCTACCGATGTGCTTTTTGTTAGCCTTTAAAATTAGCAGAGTACTCTTTGCATATAATGGTTTAGTCTTAGAATTTCTTAGATTTCATCCTGAAAAGAGACCTGTATCTGACCAAGACACTGTGTTCTACAGTAACAGGTTGAGGATATGCTAGTGTCCCAAGGCAGATTATATATGGACCCCGTTTTGAAATACTGCTCTTGGAAATATTTACTGAATGATGGAAGCATTAGATACAGTATCCATACCTATTTCACAGTAATATCGGCAGATGCATTAGACAACCTGCTATTTATAATGGGTCAGTTTCTTTCCAAGAACAACTGCTGTTAAAAATTAAAAAGGCTGATGATACAGGTGCAAAATACCGTATTAATAACTGGAGTGCCCAAAGAATGAAGTGTGTCAGATACTTGGATTTTCCGGTTAGTTGAGTTTTATAATTTCCAGGACACCATACTGATGAGGAAGGTAGACTTTAGAGTCAAACTAGTTGAATTTGAGGATGGGCCTGGTACTTGCTAGCTGTGTGAGCTTAAGGAATTTTATTAAGCTTTCTGGAATCATGGAGTCTTCATTTTAAAATGAGCATAATGATAATAGCTATCCCCAGTCTGATGTCAAATCATGTTTGAGCCTGAAGCAAAAAAGAAAACTATGTACCTCTCTATATGTTTATAAAATATTCCCCCATATTTTTAACCAAGTGGAAAAAGAAAAATAAAATTTCTATGATCAATAAAGCATGACAAAATTTAAAGACCTGTATTTTCCAGTCTATTTACATATTATTGTCAACCTCATGTACCTATCCAGTGGTTACAAAGAGGCTCCACAGCCCTAGAACCTCGGGCCAGCTGGAAATTACTATACAATTGCACCATAATGCAAGGTTATAAAACAAAAAACAATAGATTGTTTTTATTTAAAATTCTTATATGGCATTCATCATAGATTTTTGCCATTAATTTTGATTTTTAAACTTATTTTATTAAAATACTATTTATCTTGATTACTGTGTTTATATTTCCCCTCTGACCTCACCCTAATCCTGACCCCGTGTAACTCACACATGGAGAACATGAAGTAATAAAATAGCATAAATTTTATCCTTTAGGAGCAGACCTGGCACACACTTATTGTTCTGCAGTGCCGTTATTATCATTATTTTAAATAAAGTCTTATGCATATGAACCACAGATCTGGAACTCTTTTAGCTCTTTGTGAAGTACTCTTTCCACTGTGCTCGTATTATCTCTTAATTCTTTTCAGTCTTGTTAATTTAGAACCATAAAAATTGGCCATATTAACTCACCTTAGGACCTATCATGTATCTATTAGACAGAGTAGTCATTGCACAAATATCTTAATTTCTGCCTTTTTTTGGACAAATCTGTCATTGAGATTGAAGAGGCTGGTTCATTCAGTCCAACATTGAAGTCCGTACTTTCTCACTGAAGCGGGCCTTTGAGTTGATCGACCCATCAATTCATTCATAACACTTAGGCCATGTGTTAGCACGCAGCTAGTGCCAAGGCTAAGGCCCACATTGTGAGGCTAAGTGCAGGTGGGCCCCTAGAAAATGTAGCTAGCTGAAGCATGGTCTCTCCGTTCACACTGCTCTTTGTGTCTTCACAAAGTAACATCTGTGACAGTTTTGCCCCAACCTGAATGTCTGTGACCCCTGTTAGCAACACATTCTACAGCCTCCTAAAATCAATCTGCCTGAGCAGGTGCTGCCGCTGAGTGTGACGGGGTATGTGAGGTTTTTAAGAGATGTTTCCAATAGCAAGCTTGTCAAAATATATCGGCGTCTCATTAAAGTAATACAATGACTATATGTCTGTTTTCAACATAAACAAATAACTAAAAAGTAAACTCAAAATGAAACTTAATTGATATTGTTTTAAGTAGAGTGGTATTTTGGAAGGAGGGTAAGCATTTATATATATTCATAATATATGGCTGAGAAGATTCAACATTAGTAACTGCATGAGAATATTACAAACCAAGCCCACACAATATTAAAATAAGCTAAAATATATGCAACATTTATGAGAGAATGTCAGGTGTAATGCTTGATAAAATTTAATGCTTAAGAAATTTATCTTCAGGCTGAAAAAGCCAACTTGCAATTCTGAGTTAGAGTATAATTTTAGAAACTCTTTTTTGTAAAGTCATTCTTTTATTAATGAGATCAACTCTAGGTGAGCTGAAAGAAGTAGCTTCCTAAAGCTTCCAGGAGGATAAATAAAACCCTCAAAAGCACTAGGAAGTCAGCATGCCATGTTAAAAAAAAGAATACTGAGCACCAACTTCATACTATTTTTTTACTGGAGATATGGTAAAAAAAAAAATTAAAAAAATAGAAAATGCCTAAAATAAACCCTTTAGATTTCTATTCATTCAGTTCATTTTTTTTTTCTATTTGTAACACTGTTGAAGCTTATTTTAAAAAATCAAGGGTTTGGACTGACAGAAGCTTTGTATCAGTTTAGGCACCTTCTCTACCCTGAGCTTGTCTTAATACATTGTGTGACACCTCTACTAGGTGGTCAGACCTCAGTAAAAATGAGCCGTCATGCAAAGAGCAGATTTGCATTAGCTAAGCAATCACATACTATATTTCCTAACTGAGATAAATCTTATGGGTTGCAGATTTTATACTGTAATCAAAGATGGAAGGAAAAATCTGTATGTTGTACAATACTTGGCCCAAACATTTATAGTCTGAATGACCTTGCTTTACAAAGCAGGCTACTGTGGACCTAGTCAGGCGGGGTAAATGACTGATAACCAACAAGTTGAAACACTCAGGAGAAGTTAGGAAGGAACTTCAGAAACTTTAAGCTTCTGAAATCATGCCATTTTCAGGATTGCTAGTAATTTTTAGGTGAACTTAACATCCAGGCTTTTGGCACACTGTCCCCAAACAGGCCTGGTACGTGTGAGTTTTCCATAGGCTCAAATCGGTGGGTGAGAAGTGGCCAGGAATTCAGAACTTTCCATGCAGCATGGATTTGAAAGCTACCATTTTGCAAATATCTCAGTCCCTGAGTTTTGTCTCTACCATGCAGAATGTTTGTGAATAAGCCTGGTCTGGAACAAAGTTTGACGTAAGGAAAAGTCTAAGTGATTGCTTATGTATCTGTCACATCTCTTTTTAGTTACCTCTTCCATCTTGCAAATGAATATCAACAACAATATAAAAAGAGAGCAGGGGAATGCGATGGTTTGGTTAACTTTTGCCATAACGCTAACTCTTTTCTGTCATTACTCATCGATGGCGAAAGGATTAACACTCGTGTTACAGCACAGTATTCCCAGGAACATAGCATTAGGAGACGTGTGGCTTGTTAATCCAGCCTGTGAAATTCAAATAGGACCAATTAACTTGTTCGTATCTGCTTTCCGTCCCTTATTACTTCACGTAATTTTGAAACAAGTGATTGTATCACAGAATAGCATCAGCTTAGTATTAACTTCACTGGCTCTGAAGCCTGCTGTTCGCCTTCTCTCATTGTGTCATTGATGTCTCTCTTATCACCTTCTTTTCCATCTTTTCTTTTAATTCCTCCAAACAACACTAGATACTATTTTATATAGATTTAATTTCTAGAAAGTCATCCTGTATTCTCCTTAGAAAATGAAGAATATCGATAAATGGCATGCCAATTCTGAGAGAGAGAGAGAGAGAGAGAGAGAGAGAGAGAGAGAGAGAGAAATTTAAAAACTAAAGAAAGCCGCTGCTGAGGTGTACCTGCCAGATGCTGGAGGAGTTAAGTGAGTGCATGCAAATCTCTACATGGGAATAAAGAAATCTGTAGATGGATTTCTATATTCAGTGGAATTAGCCGAAGCTCTTACATCAATATTAGGTATTGAATCTGACCTTTCTTTGAGGTATACTTTATGGAATGGGCAGCTGACATTATTGAAGGTCGCACGGGTTACAAGGTAGTATACTTACCGTAAGCATTAAAGTCTTTTGGAGGAGGAAATGAGTAGCCTCAGAGGATAACAGCTCTCCATATTCATGGCCAGAGGCCAGAATGTCGGAAAGAAAGTGATCACCTACTTTTTCAACAGTGACTGCCCTCGATGGGGAATGGAAGGCCTGTTTGGTATTCACTACGCAAAAGCGAGGAGTGTGGCTCGTTCTGGGTTTTGTGCAGGGCCCAGCTCGGTGCACACTCATTACAAGGTTATTACCATCATTATGGTGGACAATGCAATAATATTTTAAATGGGCCAAATTTGGCTCCCAGCTATTCATGAACTGCTCTTGCAGCCTTAGGGAAAATGGCTTATGAGTGCAGGGAAATCGAATCTGGCCCACATCCCATTGCTGCCTCCGCTACAAATCGAAAAGAGCCTCCGTGAAGAATGTCCATGGTTCTGGTTCGCATGAGCTCTGATAAGTGGTCTTTGTGGATGACACTTTGAGTCTAATTGCAGAACTAGCTTTGGGGAAAAAAGAAGAAAGAAAGAAGAAAAGAAAGACAGACCGACAGACAGAAAAGAAAGAAGGAAGGAAGGAAGGAAGGAAGGAAGGAAGGAAGGAAGGAAGAAAGGACGGAAAACAAGGGACGTTAGTTGCCAGGCCCTTCATTAACCCTTCCTGATGCGTTTTCCTGACACCCTGCCTGTCTTCCTCGCACCTTTTTCTTCCCCTCATGTGCTACTTTTCCTCTTATCAAGAAGAAAAAATTCATAAAGTCAACATTTCCCAAAGTAAGTTTCGTGCATAGTGGTCCTTCAAACTTTCCCTTTATGAAAGAACTCTGTAGCCAAATACGTTTGGGGACAGTCCTTCTGTCTTGGAGAATTACAGCACGCGTGATCATTTTGAGACTTCAACTTGCTCCATCGGAGAGGGCCCAGTTAATTGTGATGTGGGACTCCAGTTTATGGCATAAGATCTAGTACCTCTTGAATTATTATTGTTCTAAAAAACTAAAGTTTCATACTTCAGGGGACTCAAGGAGAGAATAATGTTTAATTTTAAAGATATCATTATATGAATGTCAGAGATAACTCAAGCCAAGTTATACCAACTGAAAATCAAAATGAGATAAAGAGTCTTTAAAACCTTGGTCCCTGAGCAGATATTGTAAATAAGAACTTTGAAAATTACCAAAGTATTTATTTCTTTGAAGATATAATTAATTCTATGTGAGAAATAAGGTATCTTGTAGGGGGAAATTATGGATATCATCCGGTAGGATGCATGTTCACCATAGTTTTAACAACAGAATCCATAATCAAACTAATTTAGGGGGGCAAATAAGGCAAATCTGCCCTAGTTCAGGAGTCAGCACTGCCACCAGTTGGATGACTCTGGACCCCAAAGCTAGATGGCAGACATTGTTTTATATCTACTCCAAATATAAAAAAACTAAGTCCATTAACTTTATTTAGGACCTATATGCTTTCAACTTCAACACAAAAATTTCTTCTCAACCAGATTTCTGATAACTTTCAGTCCTGATAAAATGATTGGCTAAATGATTTTCAACCAATTTAAAAATGGAAAATCAGCAAAATAGTTAAGGCAATAACCATCTCAAAAAAAAAATATCCCTGTCAATTATTAGGTTGGTTTTCGTCTGCAGAACTCTGAAGGGAATTTTGATCCAGTCAACTACCTTTTTTTGTTAATAAGTACTTAGTGCTAAAGAAAGAAACTTAATAGGCTACTGTATCCGCAGACTGTGGCATGCAGCTTGTGTGCAGGAAGTTGGGGCTCCATGGTGATTTTCTGCTTCTAGTCCCCTGCTCAGGGTGGTGTACTGGGGTAAGTCTGGAGGGAGTGGGCGGGCAAAATATGATTCACAACCTTTCTCCTATTGAAGTGACTCTCCATCCAGATTAATGCTAGTTCACAATTTTACTAGAAACAGATCCCTGTGATTATTACATTTGGGTACATGCAAGGAGGCCTAAAGCTTTACATATATGTAACATAGTCCTTTACGGTACCCATGTTCCTTGTAATAAAGGTAGAGAAACTGAACATTCAGGGGTCTATTTTAGAATATGATTTTTCAGCTAATAAGTCAAGCAAGAAACCTAAGAAGCCTAACCCTGATTTAAAAAGAAAAATCACATACATAGACTAATTCTAAGAGCACCATCTAAGATCTAGAATTACTTTAGGAACATAAAATTATTCGAAGGTGCTGGGTTGTTTGGAAAATCATGACTTAAAACTTACTAAGGCAGAATTTGTACTATATAAGATCCATGGAAGAGAATTTTAGTGGACAACAGGGCGAAAAGGAGGAAAACAAGGGAGTGATATTAAAGACTAATGGCAAATGGGTAGAAATCCCTCTCCAAATGATTGGAGCATTTAAATTTATTCAATGAATTTAATAAACACTAAATCAAGTCACTCTAAGCTGATTAAGGGAAGTGTTTTACTAAGTTTGACATAACTACTACCAGTTTACAGAGTTCTTGAGCCTAGCTCAAGAACTAGATTAGAGAGGCTTGAGATGTTCTGTGGAGGAAGCATCCCGTCTGTCTCCATGGTATGCAGACAATAAGGTCAGACCAGAAAGTCTATATCAAAAAAGTAAATGGATGCTCAGGTTCAATATCTATTGATTTGCTATGGTTTCTCTTGATTTACACTCAGTTCAAGATGGATCAACTTCCATATTAGGCAGTAAATCACTTTCCTTGGTTTCAGATCAGCTTTGCTTGATTCTCACTTTCTTCTGACACAAGACTACTACCTGAGTCTACTAGTCCCCAATATCGACTCTTCATGAAATGAACACATTGGCAGCTTTTTCTAAACTGTCACTTTCAGTAAGCGCCCCCTGTGACTTAGGTAGCTTACAATCATTTCTGATTTCCTGTATCCAGGTCAGCGCCTGTGCAGACATGAGGCCAGCTGAGTTAGTCTGTGCTACTCTATAGCTGATGATTCTCACCTTTCTGTCCTTGATAGCAGCTGTCTCCATGACCCTTGTAGCACACCTCTCTGCCACCTTCTGCCCTGACCCACAGCACTTAAGACTCTAGAGTGCTGCTACCTTATATAGGGGGATTTGAAACAGTCAGGAGCAGTCACTTTCAAACTGAAAGAATTGAGCTACAAGTCGAAGGCCTTCAGGACCACCAGCAAGCAAAAGAGATTCTGAGCACCACGTACACCTTGTAGTTTGCAAGCGAACATTGTGTGATGCGTACGACTGTCTTCTCAAGCCCCCTGCATTTCAGATTCCACATTGCTACATTTGTTATGAAGTATAAATGACTTAGAATCTGTTAAATTCTTAGGATGTAAATACTATGGAAGTATTTGTTATTTTAAAATAGGAGTCCAGATCTGTCCAGGTGTTAGAATGAGATGTGTTAAGTTTGACTATTGGGTTCCAAACCATCACACTACGATTTCAACCCCTTCCACCCACATATACTGCTTACAATATCTTCTCTCTGTGGACTCGTCTATTATCTCTTTCCCCCACTTGAAATGCTTACTTAAAATCTCATTCTTATCTCATGCGTTCCCTCAGTTTGGATTACTCCTTTATCTCCTACCTATCTCATTAACTTTTATTTAACTTTCAAGTCCCTGATTCAATTTCCTTTATTAACCAGCTTTCATCAATTGGCTCTGATACATTGGTTCTGTTTTTTTTTCTAACTATCAGCACACTTATGCTGTAAAATACAAGTTCTCTGACTGTGGGACACATAGAAAGTGCTCAATAATTAAGTTGCAATAGACCTGACATTCAAAATGATATCTTATTTTCCCATTTGCCCCGGGGAGAGCTGACCTCCTTCATTCCTATTTCTTCATGCAGCAGAAGCCCAAGCTAACTGACAACTCAATCTGCTGGCCCTCTTGGTTTCTCCACTGCAGATGCACATTCTAACCATGGAATGGCCCTCTGGGTGCACCTGTTTGTGGTGAACAGCCTCCTTTCCACAAGTATCTATTCCAAAGTCCTCTCAATACGTCAAGCATGCTTCCCTACAAAAATAAAATTCATTGGAAATAAATAATTTCAGTTTATTCCACGTAGTCACTGTCGTGCAGCAAAAATACAGAAATGAATTGTTTCTTGCTATTTGTTGTGCTTTTTAAAAATTTTGGCATTTGTTTCTAATCTTTGACTCACAACTTCTCCAATAGTTAATAAACGCTTACTAAGTATCTACAGTGTAAGACCCTGAGCAATGAGAAGGGGCAGGGAAGGGGGGGAAAAAGACAAAAGAGAAAAGAAAAAAGAAAGAAAATAAATAAAAAGGTGAGTAATACACAGTGGTACCTCAGTTCACAAACTGGATTCTTTCCACGATTCTGGTCTCAAACTGAGTTGGACAAAACTGAATCACATTTTTCCTTAAGGTCAATACTGAACCTTAAATTTGATTTGGTTCTTGTCCAATTTGGTTTGTGACCAGACTCGTGGAAACAAGTTTGTGAACTAAGGCACAACTGTAGTTCTTACCCTCAAAGAGCTTACTATTAAAAATATTCTATAGATGTTGCAGCTCTTTAAAATAAAACAAAACTCCTGATAAGGGTAAATGCATAGAAAGGCATTAGGAATTAAAATTTTCGTGAATCCTAATAACAGTCCCTGGAGAAAGTCTTTAGAATGGATAAAAACATTTTGTTAAAATCATTCTAATCTGGCTTTTTCAAGAGGAACCAACCTAGCTAAGTCAGTATTTGTATGTTTGGAAGGATATGAAGAGTTAAGGACTCCTCTATGACCCTGGTCAGCATTAGAACCAGTACTTCCCCTAAGTATGGAAGAGAAGCCCTTTGCCTTGCCTTGTACTTTAGAGGGTCTGGATGAAGTGCTCTCTGCTCATGCTTCTCAGGAGAAGAATCTGTGAGACCAAGAAGACAAGCTCCAATTTTAGAGGGCAATCAGGTTCCAGGATCCTGAATTTCTCACAGTGGCTCCAAGTAAACCACCCAAATTGTGTACTGCAGGGCAGTGCAGTTGGTGAGGCAAATGGATAGAGCTTAGCTGTGCGCACTTGGGTGGGTGCCCCATTAACACGCGAGGTCTTCTCGGAATGTCGGATGTGGTAGGAGGAGAGAGAGGAGAGGCGGGTGGCCGGGGCCATGATCTGCAAGCCAGCCTTGTGCCATTCCCTCCTGGGGAGCTCCCAGGAACCCAAGAACATCAAGTTCAGACTTGGGCTTTTAGATCATTAAGAAGTTATGTTTTTTTAAGGTAGGAGAATAAAATTTAATAGTCTATTAGACTGATTTATAGTTTTAAGTATTAGAGTTATTATATGTGGACTTTCAATTTTTTTCTTATTTTAGCCTCCTAAACATTAGGAATAAGTCTAGATAAAGCTACAGGAATGTGGGGAGTGGGGTTTGGGTCTACATTTCTCCAGGAAATCTCTTCAGACTCCTTTTCCTTTTCAGCCTCCCCACATCATCCCTCACTTTCCAGGCTGTTTGCACTTAGAGAGCTCTACTTTGTCTGATGTCATGATAGTGAGCTAGTCTTTTGGACCGTTGGTTTGGTCTCTATCATTTTCTTCTCTGTGAATGATATGTTACTACTTTCATATGTTTGTATCCCTGATGTAAATGGGGGTGCATCCCACATACTTGGTTAATAAGTCAAGCACATAAGAAATTTGTGTGACAGCTGCTTACCTCCTTGGTGGTTGGGATTAGCCAGTTTCTTCATAGCTTAGTTGTCTTCTGTTTGCTGTAAGTTTTTTCTTAGAGTGAAAAGAAAGAAAATAAGTACTTAAAAACAAATCCTACTACTAGCATCGCCAATAGATGAAAAAGGTCAGAAAAAAAAATAAGGGAAAGTATTGAAACAAGAATTTTTGAAAGCATTAAAGCTTGGAATGACAATGTTGATGATAATTGAGATTTGTATTTTACCAAGGTTTATGGCAGATACAATGTACTGCAGCCCTTGTGACTATTAAGACCTACCATAAAGTCATATCTATTAGCTTCCAGATATATAAATAGTTTAATAGTTATTAAATTAATTGATTGGTTAATAGATTGATTAATTCACTCATTACTACTCATTAATTCACAAATACTCATATATGATCTGTCTCACAAATCAAATGGTCTGTTCCAAAACAAATACCCTCTGGCTGTCCCATTATACATAGAACAACCTCACATTGCCATTGTAATGAAAATAAGGACTCCTCTTTCTACTACCATGCAACTAAAACTCCCCATAAACACTAACATGTCTTAATTTAACTACTTTTGATGGAAATATTTGTAAATTGTCCTAGAATTTTTGGATTATACTAAATGTTCTTAAATCGTTGATAAAATCAGTAACTGTGTGTTAATCAATTCTGTGATGTATTCAGGAATTTCGTTGTATAGACAGCAGTCTGTCTGGTTTCTGTATTTGGGCATTTAAAATATTTATTGACTCTTGTCTGACTCATATGCTTTGAAATGTAAAACCACATTTGGCAAAACTTTTCCTAAAATACTCATACATGTCTGACATAGTGTGTATGAAAAATAGCATAAGGTTTAGGACACTAATTTTATGCCATTTTTAACTGCTAAAGACTAGTTTTAATTATTTCCTGTTTTTTAATTGTGTTCACTTGAGGAGAACTTACATCGTGAACAGCTTCCAGGTAAATGAAGTATATTATTGAAGTATGGTGTGAAATATGTCACAAGATTACTGGCTAGTTCAGAAGTTTTGATTTAACTCACTGATGTCAGGTGAATTCACTCAATATGTCTGCATTTAGTGCATGTATCTCGTTTTCTAAATGCTCTTTAAATAAAACTCTAAGTTGCTAAGAAAAGTGTAAAACAAAAATGTTAAGATGGGCTAGAAGATAAACCTCTGTCATGATAGCATCAGGGACTGTGCTGGCCTGATGCACAGTTAACTGATGGAAAGCATAAAAGAAAAAATGTTTAAAAGGCTCTGGAGATTGCCCTTGTAGATGAACAGCACGTGACAAAAGACCTCAAGAATATCTACAAAAGTTTAATGAAAACAGGAGCCTGTGGAATTTGAACAGAGACAATTCCCTCTTACCCCCTTCTAGCTGAGTGAGGCAAAAACTTCACTCAAGACTGGTGCCGAGTACATTGGGTCCTCTCCTTCCCAGGCACCCGGGGAAGGGCTTTCTTCCTGGTGGGAAGAGTATGTCAGCATTTCTCATCCTACCCTAGTTTGTCCTCACTGAGGCTAAGTCCTGGGCAAGTGCAGTTGAGAGACTGGGGTTTTCTATTTGAGTCCACCTGCCTCTTGTATAACAGAAGGTCTCCTTGTGTGGAGAACACCAAGACCTTGATCATCTGTGCCCCAGGTTGGGAGGGTCTCTATATCAGGAGGGCAAGCTAAGAGGACTCAGGTTTTTGTCACCTCCTCTAAGGGGCTCTTGGCTCCTAGAGTGAGGATGTCACTCAGAATGAAGATTACCATTATCCCACCCTGAGTCCAAGGCACCTGACTCAGAGATTTTACCTGGACAGACAAACAGATCACAAAAGAGAAAGCTCCTAATCTCTTGCCAAGAAACTGTCTTCTTTTACTACTGTGAGTGAAGAAATTCAGCCCTAAAGGCACTTCCAAGAAGAGTAGAGACTGTGTTAAAATGATGGGGAGAAGATTCAATTATAGCCTAAAATGTAGGCCAACTAGCTGGCAGAGAAGAAGCACGGAATAATACAGCTAGGAAGACGATGAGAACAAGAATCAAACATTGATCTCATAAATTCATCTTTTCAAGGAGCCAGAATTTGAATAGATCAGTTTGTAGCAATTTGTAGGGTATTATTAAAAGAAATAATCATTTGACAATTAGTGGAGTTAAACAACTGAGTGTGGTCATAAAAGAACAAGAGAGATCCACTGATGCCACTGTTACTGTGGGTTAACCACGGGGACCCTCCAAGATTTGGGTCTCTTAGAAATGGCATGCAAGACAAATGCTGAGTAGGAGGAAATGGATTTCCTCAAAACAGTCCAGCCAGTTATTAAATAAATAAGCAAGCAAATAACAATAAGCCTGGAAGAAGAAGCCTGGAAATAGAACAGTAACCAGTAGTGCTACAATATATGATCTAAAGCATTCTGTTTCTAGAAAAAACTAAATTATGCAAAGAAATAAGAATGTATGCTCCATTGACTGAAATAAATGCAAGCAACAGAAAATGCCCAACAGAAACTGACCAGATGTCAAAGTTATGAGAAAACAAAAAACAAAAACCAATACATTGAAGTAGTCACTATAAACAGGTTCACAAAATTAAAGGAAACGGTAATAAAAAAGGAAGATAGGGTTGTAATACTACGTCAAAGAGTGATTATCAATAAGGAGAAATTGAGACTTCAAGGAAGATGGCGGAGCAGAGAGAAGCAGAGTAAGAGCCTCTCGGAGATTTGTAGTCCAGACACAGAAATATAGCAATTTGGGGAAGAGAAGAAGCAGGAAAGCATGTTCTCATGACCTAGTAGGGAGCTGAAGCAAGAGTTGAAGCCCACAGGGAAAGCAAAAAAAGAAACCAACCCAGAAGAAGAAGGTGACAGATGGAAGGTGCTTTCTCCCAGAGCTCCAACTTGCGGCCCCAGCTTGCGGCCCCCAGGTCACAGCCCTGGGTCACGGTCTGGGCTCATGGCCTCGGGTCACAGCTCAGCTCACAGCTCCAACTCATGGCCCCAGCTCACCATGTGAGTGACGCAGTTTGAGCCTGCAGATGCACAGTGACTACTGGAGACCCCAATGACCTCTATAGAAAGACACACAAATGGAGCAGAGTGGTGGACACTGAAGAGTTACTGGTGAGTTAGCTGTAGCTGGTGAGTTACCTGAGTCATCTGGTTTCGGATGGCTCCTTGCCTAAAGTAGTACAATCAGCAACAACAATAGCATCAAATAGCGTCAAATAGCAACAACAATAGCAATCGCCACCTTGGAAAGGGGCCGAGCTCAGAACTCAGAAAAGCTGCTAGCGATTTTGGTGCTGGGGCAACGTGGGGCAAGGTGGGGCAAGGCGGAGCAGAGTTCAAACTCAAATTGGCAGGAGAGAAAGGAGCCAAGTTCAAACTGGCAGGGAACTGAGTCCAAGCTGGTGGGAGACACACAGTGTGTCTCCAGCTGAACAAATTGGGTTTCAACCCCACAGCCAGTGATCAGGCTGATCTTCAATGGAATTGGTAAAGCTTTGCTATTGAACCCAGCTGGGAACACTTGCTACCCTGCCAAAATCTATTGCTGGGGTTAATCAACAAGTACCTGGGTCTGTCTACTCTGTCTACCAGTAACAGCAGAGACATGCCTGGAAGTGGATATATTTTTTTTTTAATATTTTTGTCCCTCTCTGCTCTTCTTTTTTATGTTATTTTTGGTCTTGTTTTTATAGGAAAGTGACTTTCTAGTTTTTTGCTGGTTTTTTTTGTTCTGTCCTTGTTGTCACTTCTTCCTTCTCTCCTTCCCTCCTGTTTTCTTTACTAGTTCCCCAAAGTTTGTATAATTTTCCCCAGGCTTCCACCCTTCTCATCTCTTTCTCTTCTTCTATTTCTCTATCCTATCCTCCTAATCTCTTTTGAATTTTCTTCCCTGAGAGTAAAATCACCATATTGAAGGTATATTTACTGCATACAAGTTTCTGGTTTATTTTGGTTATTGTTATATAACCACAAATCTAGTTCATATGGTTTAAGGTGGCAGATCAATTGTTTCCACAATTTGTTATTTTCTACACTGTGTTTGATGCTATTGTTGTTGCTGATTGTTTTACTGTAGTCCTTCCTTGCATGCCAAGACTGAGGTTGGCAGGGGGTCACAAATAACGCTATATGCCAAGGTCAAAGAACTAGGGGGCTGGCCAAATAGACAGCAACTTCTCAGCCCCAATAAATTGAAGAGGCAAGATCTTGCAACAGACTCATAACATTAAAAATCAGCTACATGTGTAAGACATCTCTGAGGAAGTAGTCATTTCCAAAAGGTTCTCAAAACTAACAAAAAAGCTACCTGCTGCAGGCAATTCATAAGCATCAACCCTGGAACTAAACTAAAGAAGAAAAAATAGAAAATGAGAAGACACACAAATAAGACGCAACCCCATGTGTCCAGCTCACCAAAAGCAAACCCAGGGGGTAATGAAGTGGAACAATCTGAAAGCTTCCCACCCAGAGTTTTGGAAGCAATGACAGCAGAAGTAACAAAGCAGATGAATGAAGCTCTAGAAAACATCAAAACAGAAATCATTTCCAGAATGACAGACATGATTAGTGACTCTAGAACAGATATAATTAAAAAAAGAAGAGCTTAGCAAAATGATGGAAACCGTAAATGCCCAACACAGGAAAGAAACGGAATCCATGAAACAGATTCAAACAGATGCCCAAGAGATTAAAAATTCTATTGAATGTATTCGCTGTAGAATGAAACAATGTGAAGAGAGAATCTCAGATATAGAAGACAAGATTGTGATTAATGAGTGAGAAAAGAAAGAGTTCGTCAAAATGGTAAGGGACCATGAAAAATCGATATGTTAGCTGCTAGATGACACAAAGAAAAATAACCTAAGATTGATAGGAGTCAATGAAAAAGCAGGAGATAGCACACAAATCACATAAGAAACCTGTTCACAGAAGTAATGGTAGAAAACTTCTCAAGTATGGAAAAAGAATTGGGCATACAGATAAGTGAGGCATACAGACCTCCAATTAGAAATGATCAACAAAAATTTACACCAAGGCATGTAATAGTCAATTCCAGAAATTCAACACAAGAACCGAATATTGAAAGCTGTTAGAGAAAAGAAACAAATAACCTATAAAGGAAAGCCCATCAGAATAATAGCAGACTTCTCAACACAAACCCTTAAGTCAACGAGAGCTTGGAGTGAAGTATTTCAAGCCCTAAAAGACAACAACTCTCAGCCCAGATTGATGTACCCAGCAAAACTGTCTTTCAAAATTGATGGAGAAGTAAGATACTTCCATGACCAAGGGAGAACATTATAAAGATCAGAGCTGAAATTAATGCAATAGAAACTAAGAAAACAAAACAAAGAATCAATGAATTGAAGAGTTGGTTCTTTGAAAACCCTTAGCCAAACCCTTAGCCAACCTTATAAAAAAAAGGAAAGAAAAGACCCAAATTCGTACAATTAGGAATGAAAAGGGTAAAATCACAGGAGATCCTGCAGAAATCCAATAGATCATCAATACCTACTTTGAGCATCTGTATTCTAATAAGATAGAAAATACAGAAGAAATAGACAAATTCCTAAATACATATGAATTACCAAAACTGGATCAAGAAGATATAAAAACTCTAAATAACCCAAGATCAGCCACTGAAATTAAAGAAGTAATTAAAAACCTACCCACAAAGAAAAGCCCAGGTCCTGACGGATGCACTGCCGAATTCTACAAGAAATTTAGAGACTATTTAATGCCACTAATTTTCAAACTCTTTAACGAAATTGAAAGAGAAGCAATACTCCCAAATTCATTCCTGGAAGCAAGAATTACCCTGATACCAAAGCCAGAGGATGATATAACGAAAAAAGAGAACTACAGGCTAATCTCATTAATGAACATAGATGCAAAAATCCTCAATAAGATACTGGCAAACAGAATGCAACAAATTATCAAGAAGATTTTACAATTATGACCAAGTAGGATTCATTCCAGGGATGCAGGGATGGTTCAACATATGCAAATCAATAAACGTGATACACCATATTAACAGAGCCAAGGACAAAAACCATATGATCATCTCAATAGATGCAGAAAAGGCATTTGACAAGGTCCAACACCCATTTGTGATAAAAGCCATGCAGAAAATTGGAACAGAAGGTCTTTATCTGAATCTGATAAAAGCCACCTATGACAAACCAACAGCCAACATCATACTAAATGGTCAAAAACTAAAAGCTTTCACTGTAAAATCTGGAACAAGACAAGAATGTCTGCTCTCACCACTCCTATTCAATATAGTTCTGGAAACATTAGCCAGAGCAATTAGACAAGAGAAAGAAATAAAAGGAATAAGGATAGGAAAAGAAGAAGTTAAATTATCATTATTTGCAGATGACATGATATTCTAAAAGACTTCTAGATTTAATAACCAAATTCAGCAGCATAGTTGGATACAAAGTCAATGCTCAGAAATCAATAGCATTCCTGTACACAAACAACAGACTCACTGAGAGAGAAATTAGGGAAACAACACCTTTCAAAATAGCATCCACAAAAATGAAGTACCGAGGAATCAATCTAACAAAGGAAGTTAAAGATTTATACAATGAAAACTACAGTACTTTGAAAAGGGAAATTGAAGAAGATATCAGAAAATGGAAAGATATCCCTTGCTTCTGGGTAGGAAGAACCAAGATAGTGAAAATGGCCATACTCCCAAAACTGTTATACAGATTTAATGCAATCCCAATTAAATTACCAATAGCATACCTCACAGAATTAGAGAAAACAATCCTAAAATGCATTTGGAACCAAAAGAAACCTACAATAGCAAAAGCAATTCAGGGCAACAAAAGCAAAGCAGGGACTATCATGATCCCTGACCTAAAACTATATTACAAAGCTACTGTAATAAAAACAGCAGGGTACTGGCACAAAAACAGACCTCAGGACCAATGGAACTGATTAGAAGATGAAGAAACAGGTCCAAACACTCTCAGTCACCTTATCTTTGACAGAGGGGCCAAACAACCTCACTGGAAGAAAGATAGCCTCTTTAATAAATGGTGCTGGAAAAACTGGCTCTCCACATGCCGAAGGTTAAAACTAGACCTGTATCTTTCCCCATGCACTAAGATAAAATCAAAGTGGATCAAAGATCTAAATATCAAAACAGAAACACTAAATATATTGGAAGATAGACTAGATAGAACTCTTGAAGACATACGTGTAGGCAAAGACTTTATGAACAAATCCCCAGTGGCCCAGGAAATATCACCAAGAATCAACAACTGGGATCTGATCTTATTAAAAACTTTGGTACAGCAAAAGAAACTACCAATAGAGCGAAGAGACAACCCACTGAGTGGGAAAGAATTTTTGCCAGCTATTCCTCTGACAAAAGACTAACATCTCAAATATATAAAGAACTCAAAAAAATCAGACCTCCCAAATTTAAAGACCCAATCCAAAAGTGGGCAACTGAAGTGAATAGACACTTCTCAGATGAAGAAGTAGAAACAGCAGACAGACATATGAGGATATTTTCAGCATCACTAGTCATATGAGAGATGCAAGTTAAAACAACCCTGAGATTTCACCTCACTCCAGAAAGAATGGCTATTATCAACAAATCAGCCAATAACAAATGCTGGAGGGGCTGTGGAGAAAAAGGAACACTTCTCCACTGTTGGTGGGAATGTAGTCTGGTGCAACTGCTATGGAAATTAGTGTGGAGATTTCTCCAGGAACTAGGACTAGAGATTCCATTTGACCCAGATATTCCCCTTCTTAGTATCTTCCCAAAAGAATTAAAAGCATCATATCACAGTGATACATGTACACCCATGTTTATAGCAGCACAGTTTGTAATAGCTAAAACTTGGAAACAGCCCAAATGCCCATCAACAGCAGAATGGATAAAGAAAATGTTATTTTCTTTTTTTATACAATGGAGCACTACTCTCCCATAAAGAATGATAAGCTTGAGATATTCCTAGGGAAATGGATGCATCTTGAGACCATACTCCTAAGTGAAATAAATTGGACACACATGTTTAAATATCTCATTGTTTCTCTGGTGTGAGAAACTGAAAGTGTAACTAAAGGCTAAAATATACTATATTGGGAAAGGGAAGAAAATGTCCAAATGGGAAAGGGAACAAGGGAGGGGGAGGGGGCAAGGAAAGGAGGAGGAGGGGGAAAGGAATGGAGGGATAAGAGAAATAAGAATTGGAAGGAAAAAATGGAAACAAAGCTTTTGTAAATAAGGAGAGAGGAGAGGGTGAAGGGAGGGGAGGAGAATGGGAAAAAAAGAAGCAAGAAGATAAATCATGTACAGGTACAAATCCCCTATGATTAATGTTGTCACTATGTACCTCTAAAATGTACCATTAAACTAAAATTAAGGTTTCAACATACACCGGAACTACACATTTGAATAATACATTTAAAAAAAGAATAATTGATCTTGAAAATGGATTGATGGAGATTATACAAGCTAAAAATGAACAGAAAAAAGAAAGAAGTGCAGAGTGCCTCAAGAAAGGTGAAACCCTGCTAAGCACAGCAACACGCACACATAGAGTATCAGAAGAAGAACAGAAAGAGAAAGGAGCAGACATTTTTAGAAGAAATAATGACAGCAAAGATCCCAAGTTTACTGAAGAACGATAATATACACGTAAAGAAGCTAAGTAAATTCAAAGTAGGATAAAAGCAGAGACCCACAAGCAGAGACATCAAGCAAGAACACTTGCATTCAAACACAAGAAAACAAACCTTGAAAGAAACACAAGAGAAATGGTACATGCCCTATAGAGAAACACAAAGATTAGCAGAAAGGGTGGACACTAGAGGTGCTGAGATAATATACTGAAAGTGCTCAAAGAAACAAAACCAAACTGTCAATCGGGTTCTAAAATTTAACAAATCTTCTAGAAACTATTTTTCCTAGAAAAAGAAGCAGAATTTTTTTGCTGGCTAGCCCAGTTTTAAGGAAATATTCAGGAACATTCATCAGTCTCAAAGCAAATGACTTAGCTATTAAGAAGCATATGGAAAACAAAGAGCACAACGAAAATAATTGTCTAACAATAAAATACAATAACATGTTTTCTCATCCTCTTAAATTTTTAAAAATCATATAAAATAAATTATAATAATATGTATTGTTGGGTCTGTGGCATATAAAATATATGTATATTCGTTAACAGTAATACACCCCAAATCAATTTATAATTCAAGAAAATCCTCACTGGAACTCAAGATGGCTTCTTCATAGAAATTGACAAGCTGACTCTAAATTCATATATAATTTCAAAGTACCCCACAGACCCCCAAAAGTTCTAGAACAAGAAAAGCAAAATTGGAAGATGTACACTTCCCAATTTCAAAACTGGCAAAGCAATAATAACCTAAATGGCATAGTTACAGGTACAGGAATAGACATGCACATTAATGGGAGTCCAGAAAGAAGCCTGCATTTCTTTGGTCAGTTGATACTCACAGTGTGTGCCAAGATCACCTAGTAGTCTTCAACAGATGATCCTAGGACAACTGATAGCCATATACAGAAGGAGACAGTTGGATTCTTCATATTCTGTACAAAAATTTACTCAAAAATCAACACACGTGGTTGTGTCTAAATGTAAGAGGTGGAACTATACAATTCTAAGAAGAAATTATAGGGGTGACTCTTCCTTACTTTGTGCTGGGCAAAGGATTCTAAGATATGTGACCCTGAAACATAAACACTAAAAGAAAATAAGATAATTGAACCTCATCAAAAATTTTTTTATAAGTGTACCAAATACCATCAAATAAGTGACATCTCATGGAATGGAGGGAATATTTGCAAAACATGTGTTGATGAGGGACGTGAACCTATAATTTATTTAAAACAGCTCTTATAGCTGGGCATGGTGGTATACACCTGTAATCCCAGCACTTCGAGAGGCTGAGGTGGGGCAATTACAAATTCAGCCTTGGCAACTTAAGACCCAGTCTCAAAGTTTTAAAAGGGATCTAGGAATATAGCTCAATGCTAAGGTCCTGGGTTCAGTCCCCAGTACAGCAAAACAAAAATAAAACAAACCAAAAATACCTCTTACAATCCAGTAAAAAATAATTAATAAAACTGGGCAAATGATTTGAATATATTTCTTCAAGGCAAATTTACAAATGGCCAATATGCATGTGAAAAGATGTTAAACACGACTAATTATTGAGGATTTTACAGTAATTCAAAACTTTGATGAGATTCCACTCTACATTAATTTGAATAAAAAATAGTGAACAAAAGACAGGAAGGATATGGAGAAATCAGAACCATCTTACAATGCCAATGATAAAGTAGGATAGTGCAGTCACTTTAGGGGAGAGCTTGGAAGTCCCTCAAACCATTAAAAAATTATCATATGACTCAGACTGCCCATTCCCAAGTAAAGTATATATGTGAGATAAATGGAAACATGTCCATACAGAAACAGTAAATGAAGGCTGATGAGAGTATTATTCATAGTCTCCAAAAAATGAACATAATCCAAATGTCAAGTTACTAGACAAATGAATAAACAAAATCATATTGAGGTAGGAGAGAGAGGTGGTTAAAACTGGCTGGGAAAGTAGGTGCGACCTGTTCATTACAAAATCCCAAACAGATGCAGCTTCTCCAGAGAATGCCTTAGACCTGACGTCAGCCTAAGGTATGAGATCCCAGTACCACTTCTCAGGACCCTGATGTAGAAGTTCTTGAGGGTTTCCTTGAGATTTAGACAGTATAAAATAGAGGCCATGAGGAGCCAGTGCTATCATATCTTTCCATGATAGCCCATACCATGTCTCTGAGACATGGTACTTTTTTTTATTTTTTCTACCTTTTTTTCTTTGTTTGGCTCAAACTCTCTCTGCAGAGCCAGTTTCTCTCCCAATCTCCATTTTGCATTTTATTATTTTTTAAATTTTATTTTGATGTACATTTTGGATATACATAGTGATAACAATCATCATAGGGAATTTGTACCTGTGCAAGATATATCTTGCTGCTTCTTTTTTTCCCATTCCCCTCCCCTCACTTCAACCCCTCCTCCCTCCTTATTTACAAAAGTTTTGTTTCCATTTTTTTCCTTTTATTCTTTTTTTTCTTGTCCCTCTCTTCCTCTCTCCCTCTCTGCTCCCTTGCTTCCCTTCTCATTTGAACAGTGTCTTCCCTTTCCCAATATAATATATTTTAGTCCTTATTAAAGTTTCTCATTGCTTTTTGCTCATTTCGTTCAATTCTTTGTTTGAGGTGGGAATAACCTGGAATCTAACTCTAGAAGGAGAGGTGAACAATTCAAAACCCCATAATATTTATCTGGAATATAATTACCCGATAACAATATGAATATATGAATATACAGTGTAATATTATTAGATCACAAAGAGGAATGAAATATGAGTATATGCTAATATATGAATGACCTTTAATATATATGTACCTGAAAGAAGCAGTCATCTATACATGTTCCTGAAAGAAGCTAGTCACAGAAGACCATGTATTATATCATTTCATTCATCCAAAAGGCCAGAACATGTAAATCTATTGAGAGAGAAAGTAGACTAGTGGTTGCTTAGTGGTTGATGTAGAGAGAGGAATTTGGGGAAAATAAGGCAGTGATAGCTAAATGGTACAGAGTTTCTTTTTGAACAGATGAAGATGTCCTAAAACTGACTATGATGATGGTCCCATATATTTGTGACTATCTTAAAATATATCAAATTATTCACACAAAAATATAAACAACTGATAAATTTAACTATATATAACTTTAAAATATCTGCACATTAGTAAAAACTATGCAGTAGAAAGCAAAAGCAAGAGAAGGTATTTTAGCAATTTAATAGCATCCAAAGTTATTATCAATAATCTATAAATACAACCTTCACAAATTAATTTTTGAAAGATGCAATGGAAAAATAATCAAAGAACAGAAATTATATTCTACAGAAGAGGAAATCGGAGTGACTGTAAAGATTATAAGAAGATTCTTAGCTTCGATACGTAATTGTGAAATGAAAATATTAAATAAGACAATTTTACACTCACAGGATTGATAAAATAAAAGTCTAAGAAAGATGATCTGGCAATGGAGTGTAGAAACAGGAATGCCCACACTCTAGTGGGGCGTGTATGCTTGTACAATCAATTTGGAAAGCCATTTGTTCAAATCTCATACCCTGTGCCCCCGTAATTCAATTCTTATGTTACAGTCTCTAAAATAACTCAAGCACGTGAACTAAAAGAGACAAATATAAAAATGTTCATTTCCCACTGTTCCTTATTGCAAAACAGCAGAATCAACATACTTGTCCATACGTAGGAAACGTGTAGTACATTTGTGATAGGATAGGTCTTAGTTACTTTTTCCTTACAGCACCCACAAGTTGTGGGAGGAAAAGTTTATTTTAGCTTACACTTTATAGAGGTTTCATTCTGTTGTTGGCTGTCTCCAAGGCACAGTGGCATGGCAGAGGAGAAACAGTCCATGGTGGGGCATGCATAAGACAGCAAGCCTGCCTTCCTTCTTTCCCCTTATATTCTACCCAGAGTACATGCCTATTGGTACATTGCCTATTGGTTTCCACCTACACCCAGGGTCAGGCCTCCCTCATCAGTAATCCAATCACCCCCAACCATGCTAAGTCAATCAGTGGACTGATCTAGTTATCAGCCACCTCCCCAAATCCCCACCTATGAGCACATGAGCCTTTGGGGAGACATTTAGATACCGGCCATAACAGGATGCTAGAGAACAATTAAAACGAGGAGCAAAGGGTACAAAAGAAAAGTGATCCAAATGTTTAGTAAATAACTAAATTAAAAAATGTGTTACAAAAAAGTTATTACAGTGAAAGATACATTGCCATTAACTCCCTCAAAATGGTTGCCCTCCCTTGAATATACTTGTCCCATTGTTCTTGCCACTTTCTGAAGCAGTTCTGGAAGTTATCTTTCATGAGTGTCTTTAAGAGATGTGATTAAAAAAAAAAAAGTACAGCAAATGCTGCTGCCAAGTGGCATCCAGTGAAAAACCGGGCTACGTTACAGTGCTTCCTTCTCTACCTTATTCACCACATCTGGCACCACGCGACTTCTGGCTCTTCTCCAAAGTCAAAATGACCCTGAAACGTACATGTTCTGAGTGATTTCAGGACATCAGGGCATCATGGAACCACAACCAAAGACAGGAAAGAGGACTTCAGAACTACTTCAGAAAGTGACAAGAATGATGGGCTAAGTGTCCAGAGGATTGGGGAGTATTTTGAGGAGGTTTAAGGACAACATATCTTTTACTCTAATAATTTTTTTAAAAAGTAAATATTCATTGTAGTTTTGATGATATCATCTATGTGCATGGATTTAGATCTTAAAAGGGACATGAAACAAAATCAAGGCAATCGCTAAATTATTCTTATTTAAATGACACATAAAAACTTTAAAAGTCTAGGACTATTTAGTAAAAAAGCATATTGGCTTGATGAAGCTTGAATTTATCATAATCATCATCAAGAGGGAACAACTGGTGTAATGGGGTGGGAAAAGAGTTTACAGGAGTTTTATAGAGCAACCCGTTCGCAGTGTATGGGAACTGGCCTCAAAATGCCATGAGTTTGAAGCGAAGAGGCAAATGGAGCCAGACTTGCACAGACTGCAATTTATTGAGGATTCACTGTTAGAAGCATAGTCCAGGAGAGAGTTAGACCAGGTGGACTGCTAAGTTTTAAATCAGAAGAAGGGGGATATGTATAAAAATGATTCCATCCCAGATGGAATGAAACTGGTTTATTTCAACCTAAAATCAAAATTTGAGACACATTCTCGGTGCCAGGGTCCAGTGGTAAAGCACTACATACCACTCTAATATTTTTGCCTATATAATATGCTGGCAAAGTATGCAAGGAAAACTGATTAGGATTACTACAGGACAATTGTGACTTCTACAAGGCAATGTAGCTGCAGGCATTTCGAGCTGAATCCATACGAAGGGGAATGTTTGTTTTTAAAAGTCTGAAGCAAGTGTGCCATAATGTCAGGGTCAGGTGGGGAGGCAAGGTGAAACAAAGTATAGGACAGGGATTTGGGGTACAGTTTCCAAGCAAAAGACCTTGGCTCAAATGTGCCTTTTGCCATCTACAATCTCTGTGACTTCATGCAAATTACTTACCTACGTGTTCATTGGAAAACAAGAATGGAAATAATCATACAATATCACGAGATTGTTCTGAGGGTTTGATTAGTGTGTGCACAGATTTATAGATGCCTGCTCAAAATATAAACAATGTTTATGTTTTTATTTATGAAGTATAATTAAGCCTTATTTTCCTATTCTAATGTCTGTATGTTTGAAATTATCTCACATCAGAAATGCTAATATTCTTTAAGCTACTAGAATTTACATATAGGTAAAGGTAAGAGGAGTTATCCACATGGACACATTTGATATAAGTTGATCGCTTCCTATTTTATAATCCAGATATTCAAATTTATAAGAAATAGAAGTTATTAATGGAGGAAATATTCTAATAATTAAGGTGGTGACCACACCACGTAGCTAATTAGTGGGTTTAAAAGTGTTTGTCAAATGTCTCCTACTTCATCATCTCTTTCTTAGGCCATCTGAAAGTTTTTTTAAAAAAATCAACTGATAGACAACAGATTCCTCTCCTTTATTGAGATACGAAATGTGCTTACAAAGAAAATAACCAGAGAACAAGGCCAGGAAGTAGACAAAGACCATATTTTGTGACCTTCTATTAAAAGGTAGTTTGGCACATCTAATCAGAAAAGAATTGGCTATTTCCTTAAGTGAAAATAGAATGCTTCTGAGGAAAGTGTTAAATAAACTAGGAGAGCAAAGAAGAAAAGCTTAGAACTAAGAATAAACTGGACCTGAAGGGGGACTGACTCTCTTCTTGTTGGGAAGATGAGACTTCATCCAGGGGGCAGAAATGCCTGGGTCACATAAGCAAGATGGGGGCATTCATAGAAAAATACTTTCTGACAATTCCTTAAGAGTAGCTTCTGATAGAGTTGATTCTGATAATTCTTATTAGCTAATGACTTTGCTCTGAATATTCAGAGAGGGGGAAACTAGAATTTTTATTATCTTATCAGTAGATTTCTTGGAACTATACCTTGAACTGTCAGATGAAGAAAACACGTGAATGGTTTTTTTTCTCCCCTCCCTTCCTTCCTTCCCATCCTCCTTCTTCCTTCCTTTCCTCCTTCCTTCTTTTCTTCCTTCTTCCTTCCTTCCTTCTTTCTTCCTTCTTTCCCTCCCTCCCTCTCTCCTCCCCTTCCCTTCCTCCCCTTCCCTTCCTCTCCTCTCCTCGCCTCTTCTCTTCTCTATTTTTCTCTTACCTCCTCTCTCATTCTCTCCTCTACTCCTTTCTCTCAGTGCTGAGAATCAAGCCCAAGGATACACTACTACCGAGCTACATTTGTACACCTATTTATTTTTTGTTTTGAGATGGGTTCTCACTAAGTTACCCAGACTGTCCTCAAACTTGTGATCCTCCTGAGCAGCCTTCTGTGTAGCTGGGATTATAGGTGTCTACCGCCACACGCTGCTATGAGGATGGATCTTCAACATGATGGAGTTTCTTTCAGAACAAATACATAAATACATAACTCAATAAATTTTGTTTGAAAAACAGTAGCACATTTTAAGAGATGAAAAGGAACTAACTGTGAAACTTCAGTTTCTTTTCTGGAGCACACAGAGAAAGTCCTGGGGCTGTCTTGAGACTCCCACCTAGCTCTTGAAAATGAGTTTTTCTGTGATTTAACAACAGCACTTACAGGAAACAAAACTTTTTAAACACCGTTAAGAGAATAGAAGCAGAGCTATAAGTCAGTATCCAGTGAATGACTCATTATCTTTCTCAAAACAAAGATGTAAATAATCATTTATTTGATTTCATGAATAGGGTGTGGACAGCAGAGAAAGTAAATCCTTTTTCTTTCCAATTCTGGTCATTGTAAAAACCCTTGCACCCTACTTTGTGGTCCCATTGACATCCTGGTGTTAAAGTAAATAGATTCTCCCAATCCTAATAGAATGAAAATAAAAATAAACAGCTTAATAACACTGTTGGTGTTTCAGAATGGTTTTCTGAGTTTTAAGATGCTCGTCATGTTATTATCTCTTCTCTCCACAAGGCTTCCTACTTGCAGTGCTCATTGAGGTGGGCTGAGTGCAGCACACGGCCAGGAAGCATCCTGTGTCCCAGCCTCAGACCTGAGTGCGTTTCTGTCCCTGAGTAGTGTGGGGGAGCGAGCTCACAGCAAGTCCACCTTGTTGGTCGCGGTTCTATTTGAGCGTCATGCTTAGCTCAGGACCTTTATTTCTAGTTGGGGCAGTAAAGAAACACCGGTGAGAAATATTCTTTTAATTTTGTCAGGTTAACTGAGTCGGGGAGTTTTGGGTGTCAGGACACCGGGCAGATTTCAGAATTCCGCACCACGTCTCTCTGACTTGCGTTGGTGACTCATTCAAAGCGAAGCCTATGTAGAAACTTCAGGAAAACAACAAAAACGCAATGCTATGTTCCGAAAGAAAAATCCTTTTGGAAACTCCCTGTTACTCGGCTTTGTGTTGTGATGAAATACTGGAGGAAAACAACCTAAAAGAGGAAGGGTCAGGGCCACCTGACTCCATTGCTCCTGGCTGCTGGTGGGAAGCCAGCGGCGGGGCAGACCAGCTCACCCAGCGTGGACGTGGACGGCAGGCAGAGCGAGCCGAGAGCTGGGGAAGGAGGGTTTGACTGCGTCCCGAGAAGGCCACACTCCCATGACCCTTTCCCTCCAAGGAGGCCCTCCCTCCAGAAGAGGAGCTGGCCAGTGTGTTAACCCACTGATGAAATCAGTACCCTGCTGATCTGGTAGCTTTCTAAAAGCCCACCAGCTTCCCATCGGGGGACATTTTAGATATAAATTATCCTAAGTCAGTTGGTGAAATGCAGTCCAATCAGCCAACCCATTTTTTGAACTCTTTGGTGTCAAAACCGGCTTGATGAAGAGATTGAGAGAGCAAGAGGGCAAGGCTGGGCTGATGAGGGGGGAGAAGGCAGAGAAGGAAGAGGTAGAGGAAGACAGATGAATAAACAGACAAAAGGGAGAAAGGAAAAAAGGAAGAAAGGTACAAAGGGAAGAGAAATGAAGTCTAGCATTTTCACAAAGTAATACGGCTTTCAAGTCTCTGAGTATGTTTAAACGAGTTGGTAGTTGAAATTTCTGTTTGAAATTTGCCTTTAAGATAATTTATTTCTAATAACTAAAATGTATTACCATATTCATCAGTGAATTCTTTTTTCCTCCTAAAAATCAATCCAGGTTACAAATGAGTCAACTTTATCCTTCTTTATGGCAGAGAGTTACTCCATTGTGTATAAAAAACACATTGTCCTTATCCATTCATCTGTCGGTGGGCATTTAAGCCGCTTCCAAGATTTAGCTATTGCAAATTGTGCTGCTATAAACGCAGGTATGCATCTACCACTGTATTATGAAGTCTTGAATTCTTTTGGGAAGATACTTGGAAAGGGAATAACTTAGTAAAATGGAATTTCTGGTTTTAGTTTTTGAGGACTCTCCGTACTGATTTGCATTGCAGTTGTTCCAGTTTACACTCGCGCCAATAATGAAGAAGGGTTTCTTTTTTCCTGCGCCCTTGAGGAGTGTGATCATTATGTACTACAAACATGTACAGAAAAAAATATATACATATATAGGAAAAGGGTACTAGAAATGGAGAGAGGAGGAGGAAGGGGAGGAAGAAGGGGTGGGGGTGAGAAAAGAATTCGGGTGTGTCAAGTATATGTGCCAACTCCTCATGAGGAATATAATCATTATGCACTATAAATATGTATTGATAACAAAATCCAGGTTAGTCCATTGAAAGAAGCTGTATGAAATGTATCTCTCGCCATATGCATGGAAAAGAAGAAGCAGTAGTTCTACTAGAAAAGAATAGAAAGGTGAAGGCACAGAGAGAAGGAAAGATGTAGATGGAAAGAGAGGTGCACTTCTCCTAGGTCTTCTAAGACCTCCATTTCCTGTTTCCTGGAGTCCCCTGAGTTTGTACAGACACCTCTGTACCTTGTCTTTTGTTTTGTCTCCGGTACAGAAAGTGGCTAATCATATTCTTCAGTTCGTGGCACTCTGCTATAGGTTAATGACAGGCCCCTCTTATTTTACAAATTTATGTATGCATAAATGCATAAATATAGGTAAGGTATCTATTCACCCTTCGTTTTCTTCTCCATCCCTATTCTGTTTATTCCCATAACAACTACTCCAATATATTTAATACAATCGGGTCTCCTTTTTATCAGTAATATGTGTAAGTTCTTTATATAGTCAAGATAACAGCCTAGTTTCACAGTATTTTCTTTATCTTTAAATTGTTTATTAATTCACTCTGTGGTGTATTCTCATGAACAGATTTTCATAATATTGAAGTAAGCTAACTTACTTGTCCAATGAAACTTTTGAAGAAATACAGTATTTCTGATATTTCACAGCTTCAGAAGATCAGAAAAGGAGAAAACAAAGAGTTGCCTCAGAAGCCAATGACATCTCCTCATAAGACCAGAAAAACTTTAATTCAAATAATCAAATAGGATATTTACAAACCAGGATATTCACACTTGACTTATAGGCATAGATAAGATTATCTGACACCAGAGATTGAACCCAGGGCTTTTGCACACAGCTGTATCCCCAGCCATTTTTACTTTTATTTTATTTGGAGGCAGGATCTCACCATGCTAAGCTGCTCAGGCTGGGCTTGAACTTGTTCTCGTCCTGCCTCAGCCTCTCAGTGTGCTAGGATTACAGGACTATAACAGAAAACTGGATGGAATACTTCATTATAATATTAAATGACTTTCTGTGATGGTAGATTAAAATGCATATTGTAAGCAATGGTTGAATAAAGGAATTCAAGGACAGTTTAATATAAAATAATGTATAATTCAATTCTACATGTCACAGAAAAAATATCACAAGGTTTCATAAATCTCTTCATAAAATCCAGTACTTACTGATGAATGAAAGACAAAACCTCTTGAAAATGAGGAAATATTTTTCTTAACTTGACATATAGTTATTAATGAAAACCTATGGGAAACATATTAAAAGGAAAAATATTTAAGTGAATTCACCCAAAAATTAGAAAGAAGTAAAGTATCCCCATAATTGTATTGCATAATGCTCTATATTTTACACAAATCCACAAGATAATAAAATAGAAGGCAACAAATTAGAAGAGAAAAGCCAAAACTTCATTAATCTTCTCAGAAAATTACACAAAAATGAAGTAAATATTTAAAACTACTACAAGAAAAGAATTCAATTAATTTGCATGAAAGAAGACAATTCATCCAGAAACTAACAGTATTCCTTAAGTATACCAATGACCAGTTACATAGATGATAAAAAGATTCTATTAGGAAAGCAAACATGAATTCTAGATTATTTGGATATTACAAAAGTATATGAGATCACTATGGAGATAATTTTAAACATATTAAAGGATGGAAAAGAAGAACCAATTTAAGTACATTCCATAATTGTGAAATGTCCTAACTTTGTAAATCTATTAGTTTTAACCAAATTATCCTATAATTTCAAAACAATCCTTGTATCATCTGGGCCTTTTGAAAACCTTGACAAATACACATAAGAATAAATTATAAGAGCCATAAATACAAAGCTGACTTTCAGAAAGAAAAGCCAAAGTGGAGACTTGTCAATTAGAGGTTAAGAATTTAAAGCTATACGAAAAAAGCATATTTGTATTCCTAAAGCAACAAATAAGTAAACCTATGGAACAGAATTCATTGTTCAGAGAAGACCCATGTATATGTGGGAATTCGACAAATTATGTAAAAGTCAACATTAATCAATGACAATTTGTAAAGTAAGAGGTCATAGAAAGAACAGTGTATTTTACAGTACTCACAGAACTGGATTCCATATAGCTTAAAGAATTATATGTAAAAGTAATACTTAAAGTTAGTTTTAAAAATGCCAAATAACCTCATCACCTAATATGGAGGAGAAACAGTAGGGACCCTAAAACTGAGACAATAGCTCCGAAAATTGGCCTTGTATCTTTGTAACAGTTCACATTTTAAAAATGAAACAAGCTCAAATGAGTTTCTGATTTTTGTATTTTTTAGTGTTTGTATACAATTCTCAGAAATTGTTCTACCTACAAGAATATGCAACATATTGAAATAGAACCTGATATAAAAATTAAAATTAAAAAAGTTAATGCAGTGTCATTGGAATGAGTATGAAGTTCTTAAAGAGACCACGAGGAAGAGAAAGCACTCAGGGGGCTGTAGACCTTCTGATGCATGAGTATGTGAACCCGTCAGATAATCATTCTCACTTTTTACTTACTTTCTTCGTACTTGGGACAAAGAACCTCTCAGAACCAATTTACTCAGCCCACAAATGACAGTCATGAGAGCTGATCTAGCTGTACTCACATGTAGTTTTGAGATAAGTATGTGTAAATTATATGAGGCGTAATGTGAGAAACATTAGCATTTCATGCATTAAAAAGACTAGGAAATTATTTTTAAGATGAAACCTGATCAAAATATGTTAGCTGTTTTGCCACTTAATATACCATTTCTCTTTCCTTAAAACAGGTTCTCAAGATTCACTTGTATTTTTAAAACTTTGCTAGGTGGTTATGGTGACACATCCCTGTAATTCTGGCACTTTGAGAGGCTGAGGCACAAAGATCACAAGTTCAAATCCAACCTGGACAATTTAGTGCCTTAGTGAAACCCCATCTCAAAACAAAATGAAAAATAAAAATAAAAAGGGCTGGAGTTGTAACTCAGTGCAGAGGCCCTGGATTCAAACCTCAGTACTTGCTTTCCCCATTGGAAGGGAATGTGCACATTGCTGCTTTTATGTAAAATCTAATCCAGAATTAAAAAAAAAAAATACAAAAAACCTTTGATCTAATGCAAAAAAGTGCTCAGGCAGAAGAAATATCTCTGATCTCTTTCCCATAACAGCAAGGGCCATTTGTTATGTCTGAAAAGAATGGGAGGGGGACCACAAATACACAACAAGGCACGAAGTACAAAGTATGGCAGCAAATCCATCTGACCATAAGTACAATGTACAAGAATCAGGAGTTAACTAGAAAGCTATGCACAGGAGAGGAGATTGACTATTCTGGTCCAGTCAAATGAACTCACTGCATCGCCTTCATGAACCTGCTTTTCTTGCTACAGCAAATAGTGCATCTGTGCTTGACATTTCTCCCCTGGCTGGGAAAATTCCAGGAATCGTGGGGTCGGCCAATGAGAGGAGCGAGTGGAGCAGGCTAAATATTTCACTATATTATTCAATAAGCAGGAAAACACTTCACTCTAATTCATTTCAACATTTCTTCAAGAAAGAGACAGCATGCTTTTCTGTGTTCAGTTATAGGTTACTTGAAGTGGCTGCAATACTGTGAAACTAAGACAATTATTTCATATTTTAAATAGTCTCAGGGCCAAATATAGCTTAGCAGGATTCTAGTTGGTGCTTCTTAAAGTCATTAGGAAAAGATGATTTTAAATGGAGGAATCAAGTGTGTCCTTTTCATCTGAAATTTTTAGACCCAGAAAGCTATGAGCAGTGGAACAAAAAGTACTGACTCTCATCACATTTGAACTAAAATGAAAAGGCAAGTCTTCATATAAAAATTAGTTTTGATTGGTGACAGCTTATTTATTAGATACTCTGTTCATTCTGTCTTCAACAAAATTATCTCCTCCCTTCCTCTCCTCCCTTCCTCACTCCATCTTTCTTCCCTCCCTTCCATCTTCTTTCCTTCCTTCCTGCCTGCCTTTCTTCCTTGCTTCCCTCCCTCCTCCCTCCCTCCCTTTCTTCCTTTCTTTCTTTTTCTTTTTTTCTACTTAGTAGCTCTGATAAAGTAGTAAGGGATACCTAGGCATGAATAAGAGGTGCAGTGCCCTTCTAACATTCGGCAGCTATGTTTTGATTCCTGCAGTTCTCCAGAAGTGTGCATCTGTGTGTCAGGAGGCCGTCTTAAGGCTGCAGCCTGACATAAGACCTTTACGCCTTTTATTTTTCTTGTCTTGACACATTAGTCAGCTTTTTGTTGCTGTGACAAAATACCTGATAAAGTCATTTTACAGGAGGAAAAATTAATTTTGTCTCTCTTTGAGGGTTTTTGTTCCATGGTTATTTGGCCCCATCATTGTGGCTGTGGGAATATGTGGAAGTAGAAGCTGCTAAGCCCCTGTTGACCAAGAAGCAAAGAAAGAGCAAGAGAATGGAGCCAGGGACCAGATATACCCATTCTGGAACATGCTTAGTGACCTATTTTTTCCAACTGTGTCCCATTTCCTGTGATTTCCATCACCTCTCAATTGTCCATTCAATTATTATTTTTCCACCAAGGGATTAATCCATTGATTACCTGAGCAGTCATGATCCAATAACTTGCCAATAGCCCCACCTCTGAGGCATTGCTGTTGGGGACCAAGTCCTCAACACATGAGCTTTGTGGAACATTCCAGATGCAAACCATAACCATAACACTCAGGTTAAGATTTATATATTACTGTCAAAGGAGGCAGAGTTTTCTTCCTCTTTGCAGTTTCCAGAATACCATTAGATTGCTTATTTGAGGACCAAAAAGCAAGGTCTTTGGGAAATAATTTCAATTTCAAAGACACTGATTACATATACAGACAATTATTGACTGTGGAATTGAATGAGACCTTTGCACTGATCATCTTGGACAGTTAGTGTGGTGGAGAAGGAACTGTACTTAGTTTAAAGTTTGAAGATGCATGTAATAGCTCAACATCTCTAACATCATTTGAGGTTTAGTTGTTTGCTCTTATGTTGCTTCAACAACCTCCAGAGGCAAGTAGTTTATGTGTTCCAATTTTTTAACGTGGCTGTTTCTGTTGTCAAACAACTCTAGGTACACATAATTCCCCACCATGTGCAATAAAAGTTTCCCATCTTCCTTACCTCAGTTACTCATTGACTTAAAAAATTGTTGCCAACGTTAATTTACTGCCCACTTAGAGCCATTGTTCAGGTTGCAATGTCCAGAAGAGCAAAACGTAGGCCTTCTAATAGCTTGCTGAACATGAAATATTAAAATGATTTTGGATTTCAATTCTTTCAACCACAGCTTGCATTTCAAACTTTCTCTAACTTTGTTTTTCTCCTCTGGATTAAGTGTCCCCCGTAAAATATGGCACCCAGCACTGAACAAAATATTCCGGATGTGGTCTGAGCTACAGAATTTAGGAAGACTATTACCGGTTGTAATTTAGGAAAAGGGCTTCTGCTAATACAGCCTATGAATATGATTTTTTAAAGCATGTGTCTCACACTGATGGGTCTTATTAACGTTGTGGTCAGTTAAATCATCCGGATCTTTTTTACATGAATTTCTGCCAAGTTAAGTCTCTCCATCCTGTACTTATACAATTAATTATTTGAACTTTTATTCGGGACTTTGTATTTATCCCTATTACATTTCATTTTATTGGCATTTGCTCAGAATTCCATCCTGTCAGAACAATTTTGAATGTTGATTACTATATTTACTATCCTTTCCAGCTTTGTGCCTTTTAGATTTCATAAATTTTCTTTCCATATTGTCATCAAAATCATTGGCAAGCAGAATTAATTAGGCTGACCCAGAGAAAGATCTAGTGGTTATTCACTAGATGATGGAGTAAATTATTTGGGTTTGGTTTTTGAATTCAGTTAACCCACTTTCACCCAGCTTACGTGTCCTCATATACAATAATGTTAGAGGAAATATTAAATATTTTCTTTAAATGAAGAGGTTTCTACAGGTTTACCATGATTGCCTGTTATGTAGTATCTAGATGTCCCCCCAGAGTCTCATGTGCTCATGGATGGAGCTTCTCAGAGACGGCTGCATCCAGAGCGTGTGATACTGAGATTAAGAGTGTGGGGACTAAATAAATCCAGTGATTGAAATTAGCATAGCTCTGCATGTGGATGTACTGAAAACAGAAGCCCCATCCTGGGTGTGGGTGGCACTACCCAAAAGTTTATAACCTGTTCAGCATAGAACAGAAAGACAGACTCACTTCTGCTGTTTCTGCTGCTTTTGCTAATTGCTGCCTTCTGCTTGCCAGGCCATGGACTGTTTCTTCTCTGCGATTCCCCTCTGCCATGTTGTCCTGCTTTGGAACCAGCCAACTATGAACTGAAACCTCTACAAACTGTGAGTTGAAATAAACTTAACCTCCTTCAACTTTGGGTGTCAGGTAGTTTGTCTCAGCAATGAGAAAAGTAGCTAAGACATTGGCCAAATGCATAGCCTTCTTGGGAGGAAAAAGAGAAGCTTATATATTTATTTAATAAACGTTTATTAGTGTCTACTGTATGCTAGACATCATTGCCTGCTGAGATACATGTAGACCACAGATGGATCTTGTATGGTCTATACATAGAACTTACATGGCCTGTATCTTAACTGCAATGAGAAACTATTAGAAAGCTTATTAGGCAGAGTAAAACAATCTAAATTTCAAGTTTAAAATATCGGTTTACTTTATGTACAGAATAAATTATAAAAGAGCAAGATTGGAAATGGGGAGAGTGGTTTTGGGATTGCGGGTATTAATCGAAGGATATCAGGGACAGAAAATCTAGGCCCTATCCTTCACTGAGCTATGAATAGTATGAGTCTGAGAGAGAGATTTCAGCCTGGTAACCTGGGCTCCCTTAACTGTGAAACAAAGGATTAAGGGAACTTGGTGAAATAAACCCTATGATACCTAGTAGCTCTAGCATTCCATTTATGTGATTGGACCATCACTAGATAATTTATTTAAGGGTAAATCCAGAAGGATTTTTTACTGTCCTTCGGATACTGTGATACATATGCTTCTCTTATATTAAAACTGGGACTTTCTTTGTCGTGATATTTCTGAAGTAGTAAGAGTTGGACCTTTGAAATAACATCTGTCAATGCTTCACCTGGAACATAAGAGTGATTTTCAAGTTCCTGTGTTCTTCTTCATTAACCCCACTGTTGGACAGTAATTTTCATTTTACATAATTCAGTTAGTTTATCTCTCTGAAGAATTTGCTTTTTATTTTGAAACTTATAGAAATTTAAGAGTTAAACAGAAGTCAGGCATGGTGGTACATGCTTATAATGGAAAGCTGGGAGGTTGAGGCAGCTTAGCAAGACCCTGTCTCAAAAATAAAAAATAAAAAAAGAGCTAAAGATGTAGCTCAGTGTGGAAACCCTGAGTTCAGTCCCTGGTACAACCAACAAACCTAACAAACAAACAAACAAACAAACAAACGTTAAAAAGCTTTGCCTTCTTTGGATATTACTACAGTTGGTCTTATGTATCCATGTGTTCCACATCTGTGGATTGAACCAACCAACATCAAATTGTACCAAATTGCTAAAAACATTGTATTTGTGCTGATTTACAGACTGTGTTTTCTTCTCATTATTCCCTAAACAACACAGTATAGCAACTAATTACATAACATTTACATTTTATTAGGCATTTTAAGTAACCTATAAATGATTTAAAGCATACAGGACTTTATGGATAGGTTATACACACATACTTCACCATTTTATATAAAGAACTAGAGCATCTATGAATTTAAGAATCTGGGGGGGTCTGAAACTAACCCCTGTGTATACTGACAGAAAAGTGAATATGTCTGTGCTCTTGTTGGTGCAATTACACTATCGTGGCACTTACACAGACCACAGGCCACATGGAAGTGGTTTAGGCAGGAGTTAAAGTGACTTTCTTATTGTAGGGCCGAGGTTCATCCCCGGATCAGAACAATCTTTCCATATGCAGAGAGAAGTACATCTTCTTCTGGGTTACTTGCACCAGCAGCAACACATTGTCCCTGAAATCCATTCAACATATAGTAGATGTCTGACGTTGAGCTAAAAGATTTATGTGCATTATCTCATTTTATAGAACAGTTTATTCAGACATCCACTCATTCATTTGATTATTATTTATGGCCCACCTCTGATGTAGTAGATATTGAAGAAGTACTAGGATGTGGGGGTAACCAAGCAGTCCTATCCCCTGCTTCAGGTAATGTGTAGCCTAGAGGGCAAGATAAGCATTAAATAAGTGATCATAATTATGTGAGTATTCGTTTTTGGAAAATGCAAAATCTACGGGTGCTCATAGAAGACAGAACAACTAGGTGATTCTAAGTCTTGCTATTCCCTAATACAACAAGCGGTCTTCTATTTGAGGGTTTCTGATTTCCTGGTGTCTTTATCGAAGGCTCTGTCCTGCTAGATATTCTCGTGGCCCACTCCCACATTTTATTCACTCCAATGATGTGTTAGTGAAACTGGCTTTTCCTGTCCCTGCACCTAATGACATAAGTTCTTTCCTCATTTCGTTCACTCTCATTTCCCTTCATGATTTGTCTTCATAGAATTTGTCAACATCTGAAAGAATATGTATGTCACTCCTCAATCTTATCCTCTAATAAGTAAGTTGCATGGGAACAGGGACTTTTTAAAAAATTCACTGCTATCTCCTGACTGCCAAGAATGATACCTGACCCCCATTAGGTTCTTGCTCAATAAATATCAGTTAAATGACTGATTCATTGATTGACTGATTGAATCCGTAGGTGGGTATTTTATGTTCTCCTAAGCGGAAGCCTCAGATTTTTTATTCTGTGCCTTAGATCAGTGCCCTGTGTTTTGCCAGAGACAAAGTGAAGAAAAAGAACCTGAATCAACTCTTTTCTCTGGCTCAGAGTAGGAAGGACTTATTCTTTCTGAATACTCTGGGGGGTGGTTAGAAGATGGCTGTGTAAATCTAAGATTTCTGCACATTGAGAAGAGATACTAATGGAGCAATTTTATAAAAGAGAAAACTAAGAAATGGAGTATTTATTCTAAACAGGTGTTGGGCTGATAATCAAATGAATGCATGTATAAGTGAATGAGTATAATTTAGTCTTCATCTATTTTGTTAGTTAAGTTGTGTACAACATTTCCATTTCACTGGGCACTGTGAACCTCACACCCTTTCATAATCCAGTCCTCTCTATTTTCTTTTTCCTGGCTTTCTTTCCTTATTAGTCTGGCCCAGATACTTGCCCCCAGAGTTTAACAGTGTGGGACACTGATAAAAAGGAAGGTGATATCCAGAGTCAAATATGAGCAAGGGTCAGAAAGACAGAGAGAATTACAAATTCAAGAATGAGAATACAAAGAAAATCAGCTGAACAAGAACCAGAATGTGGCCTTAAGAAAGCAACATTTGAGAAAGAACAGGACCCAGGACCATTCCGATTTTCGGGGCACAATCTGGCTAGAAAGCAAACCAACTTAATGGAAAGATATTCTCTTGGGTGGAAAAGAGGGCAGAACCGAAGTGATACAACCAGTGAGTAAGGAAAAACAGCCCTCAAATGGAGGACACATCTGACTTTAAGAAAGCAAGGGAAGCATAGAAATCAAGATGGTCAAAGCAAAATCTTCCAGGAGACCAAGCAGCTCATACAGGTGACCCAGTTGACATAGTCAGAGGTCACTATAGGGATAGAGGACAAATAAACTCCTGGGTTCCCAACCTGACTTGTTAAAACATGATGTGTGCTTTGTCCTAAGTTTAACAAAGATTTAAAAAGCAGTTTTTACCAAAAATCAGTGATTCTTCACTTGGGGCTACAGATAGGTTACAAAAGGCAACTAAAAATAGTCTGACCTTTATTTTATATCCTTTATTGCCTTAAAACTTTGGATATAAGTATGTTAATAATTTAGGAAAGGTCAAGAAACTGAAGTTTGTTAGTTTTAAATTCTGTCTCATCCCCTTTCAAGACTGAGGACACCATGATAAGAAATTTAAGGGGACAATCAGCTCTGCCCAGAAGGCTCCATTGCCTGAAACCTAGGGCCACTTTGGATTCCAGCAGAGCATCACATGATGGTGACAGCCCCAAGCAGAAACAATCATCCTTTGAGAATCTAGTTTCCCTCATACCATAGGGATCCCTCCAGAGCTATGGAAACCAGGATCAAGTCACGATCCCTGGGACCCCGGCCCACCTTAGCCAATACTTACAAACAGATCTCCTGTTTTTGTGAGTGGGCCAATCTGATCCTCTGTATCTTTCAGCTACTCATCTAAGCTGGAGTCCTTTCCTTATTTTCTCTTACTTTCCAATTAAAGCCTTTGTCTGTAAATCCTTACTGTCACTTTAGTTTTAATTTCCACTATCACTAAAGCAAGGACCCACACTAACTGGTGACACAGTGACCAGAGTGATAAGGAGGCAAAGGGCCGGATTCCAGGGCTGCAGTAGTTTGAGAAATTCTGGGTATTCAGAAAGCATAGCAGAGCGCAGGTGGGATCAGAGCCCTGTTGCTCATGGCAGACACTGTTTTCTCCTTTGGATAACAAGGATCTTGAGGATCATTATGTTTTCCGTAAGATACAATGTGAAATGCATTGTTCTTAGCCACCACAAAACTGACTAAAAATACTCAAATTCACTTGTGGGTCTCATGAAATAAAAAGCAGATTCTTTTTTATAGAAAATTCTTCTTAATTTCTGCTATTCTGCTATGTGTATATGGACAGGGCCTCAACTTGCAATTCCACAAACCTAAGGATACTAGAAGCAAAAGAATAGCCAGAAATTTTACCCAGAGTGTTTAATGTAAACCTACAACAGTTCCTGGAGAGTCAGTAGAGTAAGGTCTTTTGGCAGGTAAATGTCAATATGAGGCCTTCTAAGTCCATTCCTAGTTTCTTCCTTTAAGAAATATGAGATAATGTTCAGTGAATCACCAGATGGAGAATTTGTTCAGGCAAAATGGCTTTGCAAGTTCTCTTGTAAATCGCCTCTGGCTTCTCAAAAACAGTAGCAAATGTGCCAAAGACTGAATTAGCTAGAACAGAAGTTTCACTTTTCACTACAAGAATTATCTGGGACTGAGCTAAAACCTGGACTCCTAGAGCTGGAAGGGATGTGCAAAGACTCTGTCAACCAGACCTCTGATTTCGGTCGGAAACACAAAGTACGTGAAACTTAGGACGGAGTGAGGTCCCCTCCAGACTGGAGAAAAATCCACTTCTTTGATAACCTTGAATCTATAGGAATTTGCCACCTATTGTATATGTGCCATGGGGGATAAACGTTGACTTCTGCATAACATGCATCACTGTGCTCTTGAAGAGATTCCCAAATGGCACAGGAGAGTTGGAAGAGGACAGCCATTTTAAAGTAGACAGCAAGAGATGTGACTCTTTCAGAAAGCCAGAGGTTGGAATTTTAACTTGATTTTGATACCTTTCAAATCTCCCATAAGACAATATGCAATCAAAGAGCCTTTAGCTGCACAAAACATATCATCCGGACTGAAAGAGAAAAATCCATTGGCGCCCCAAATACCCTTGAGCATCAGACCCAGGCTGAGGCTGGAATCCTCTAAAGAGACCTCAGGATAGGATGTCCACTGAGAGTTTGGTCTTGGGGAAACGCCCTCCTTCATTCCCACAGGACCTTGCAAGTGGGGAGTGGGGTGCTAAGAAAAAGTTCACACATCCCAAAGAAGAAGGGGGAATTGAGGAAAGTTTAGGGACAGTACGGGGCATTTTGCCATTTTGAAGCCTTGTCTTTCAACAGCTTGAATTAAAATCAGAGCATTGGGTCAAAATTATGGAGCTGCCCACCCAAAATTCACTGAGTTTTACATGCGTTCTTTCCTTAAAACCAAAACTTGCACTTGGCAAGAGGCTTGGGGGGAGTCTGAGGAGATTATGTGTGCAATTTAAATTCTTTTGCATTTAGTGACTCTTTCTGGCTAGGGAGGGATTCAGATATTTGGATAATTTCATAAACCATTGACTTTCTAAAGAGGAATATGAAGAAACATATGCCAATTGAGTTAGAAGCTGGGCATAGCTGTGAGTTAGATATTAGTCCCTTTTACCAAAATGTGGTTTATGAGGCTTTTAATAGAGATTAAATTGGTGGAAACCAGGTTTTACCTTATTATGGATTTGATAGTTTCCACATTTATCCCCTCAATGTAATGCTGAACTGTTGGACCCAGTGCAGAATATTTAACGCTGCATAGATCACCTGTTTCCATTTTAGAAATGAGAAATGACAAACGTCTACATAAAAATCAAAATAATTCATCAATGATCCTTTATTCCCCTCTATACAAACCCTCCTGCAGACCCTGTTTCAGTTGGTGACTCTGGGGACTACACTGAGTAATTTGGAATCACTTGGACTTCTATACCCAATTCCTAGTATGGCATGTTTGCACTTACTTAAATTTTAACCATTCAAGAAACACTGAGTGCTTATTAGTGCTAAAATCTCTTTGTAACTGTTGATAGAGAAAAAGTAAAGTCGACTAAGGAGAAATAGAAGGCCCAGTTTGAAAAGAGATGAGTCTTGGAAGAGTAGTCCAAGAGACCTCTCTGAGAGGGTGAGCAGAGAGCGAAATAGAGTGTTTTCAGTGACAAAGTAGACAAAAGCGGGATAGGCGCGTTCCTGGGTCATGGTCAGCAAGGGGCCTCGTAACTGGAGAGATGTGAGGTAATGTGGGGGCCGGGAGAGTGAAGCAGTTAGGGCCCAGAATATGCAGAGTTAGAATTTAAGTTTGAGAGCAGTAAAGGGTTGCAAGAATGAAAGTCATAAACATGAGAGAGTTTCTGCCTTCATGAAGCTTATGTTCCAGTAGGTAAAGAATGGTAGTTAGCAAGGAAACCAAAAATGAGTTGCATCCTATTTTTAAAACATCACACCAGACTGATATTTTATATGATCAAACTCATAGTTTATCAGTTCCCAAACTGATGAATTCTCCCCAATCTAGAGAGGGATAGTATCCATATTGAATTTCCGTTGACTTGAGGGCAATATGCTAGCTTGTCAACACTTCACAATCTGGATTTAAGTAGATATATTTCTTTAATCTACTTTTATGGAGAAGATAATATTAAGTGATCTAAGGGGATTCATTAAATAACTGTATAGAACTAATTTTCAGAGGGCTATCTTTTCTCAAGAGATGCTCGATATGATGGCTTAGCAACGTTGGTTCATTGGTTTGTAAGACTAATGAAGTTATGGTTTCAGCTGGCAGCTAGTACATTAGTCAGCTCAGGCTGCCATAACAAAATGCAATAGACTGGGCAGTTAAAACAAGAGGAATTTATTTTCTTATAGTTCTCAAGGATAGAAGCCTGAGATCAGGATACGAGCATACTCAAATTCTTGTAAAAGCTCTTTCTTGGCTTATCAGTGGCTACCATCTTGCTGTGTGTTCACATCATCTCTGTGCACATACGCAGTGGGAGGCAGAATAAGCTCTTTGGTAACCCTTCTTATAAGTGTAGTAATCTAGTCATCAGCACCCACCCTCAGGACCTCAGGTAAACCTAATATCTCCTAAAGGCCTTATCTCCACCTACCATTATATTGGGGGCTAAGGGTTCAACATATGAATTTGGGAAGAACACAGTTATAAGCCCATGGCATATGGGAAATCTTGATGATATCCCATTCAAAAATGAGTGAGTATGAATGTGGTCATTATGTATAGTTAAAATGTACCGCTAAAATTAAAAAAAAAAGTTTAAAAAATTATTGTGTATGTGTTCACTCAAGTGTTTGCCATTGCATATTTGAATGAATTGATGAAAGGGGGCATGAGAAGAAGTGATCTGATGCCAGTGTTTCCGAACATTGTTTTCTTCCGTCCTCTTTCTCTTAGTCTACTTAATGTAAGTAAGACAAAAGCCTGGAATGTGCAGGTCTTCCTTCTTCTACCTCATGTGCCACTAAATCCCCAGCAATGACCATGGAAGACTAAGGCCTCCTGTCTTCCCATCTGGTCCCTCAGACTATTTACAGACGAAAGGACAGCAGGAGCCTGCTGGATAATTTCTTATATCAGTTCTAAACATTCTACATTCTTTGACCCTATTTCTTTATTTCCAGACAAAGAGGTGAAAATCAGACAGTGCCGGGTGAAATAGAAGCAGATTTAAATTTCCATTGCTCTCCAAGCCATAGAGACGGAACTGGGTCAGACCACTTGGCCTAAAGCTGTTACCTCTGGATAAAGGCTTCAAAAGGCTATCCTGAGGTCCATGGTTCTCCAAAAGTCCTGCGGGGGTGTCGGCAGACAGGAAATGGCAGGGCTCCAGGGCTTGGGACAGTATGGAGCACAAAGCTGGGTGAGGGGGAAGCAGCAAAAAGTGAAGATAATTTTTTGCAGAAGAACAAGCCCTTTAGCCAGTGACTTTTTTTTAACCATGTGCAGGTCCATTACTTTCTTTACACTCAGTTAAACCACTGTTCCAGCTGGGAAAAACTAGAAGTTTCTTTTAAACAAAGGAAACAGAGGGAAAAGACCTGGAAATGCCTTAGATTTTCTTTCATTCAAAGGAGAAGCACTGGGGTATAATTGAAATATCAGCACCTTGCTTTGGCTTAAAGACACTTACGTATTTTTTTTTTAAATTAGTTATTTACTTGGAGGGTGGGGGAATGGGTGGTTTAATGAGGAATGGGAGGAAAGTGAGTATCCACTTTCTCCAAAGCCCAGAGAATTAAATAGCAATTCCAGCTCTGTCAGTTCACCTGAGTGAGAGCTAAATAATAAAATCACATTATACAATGCAGAAGTCAACCCAGAGCAATGAATACCGAACAAAGGTACTTTGGAATATACCATCCTAATATTCCTGTCTGAACAGTGTAGGGTTCTTAAATGTGTTTTATATTTAATGAAAGAAACAATGACTTTCAGAGGAGAGAAAAAATAGACCTTTAAAGATAATCAGGGCCTTAACTACCTACCTTAGGTAGCTGAGAAAAATCTACTGTACTCTTTATTTTTTAACACTCCAGATATGTAATTTAATGCAGGTCTAATGATAGTCTCAAACATGGGGCTTTAATCAAAATTGTTCAAGTTCAGTACTGTGACAGGAACTCACAGGTCCCCAACAAGGCTGTCCATTTTCTCAGGTTCTGTAACAAAAACGCAAGAAGAAAAAAAAAAAAAAACCCTTGAACTTATGTTGCTATTGATGTGTAATATACAATAAAAAAACAGTTAAATTTCAATTACCTACAGGTAATTATAATTTTATTGTTTGACTGTACTACAGGGATTTTTGTAATTCCCAAGACTAATAATTTTCTATAATTTTACAGGTTGTCAAATAAACTATTAAAGATTATCTTTGAAAAGGCGTCTGCAATTGTAAGGACATATCATACTGTTCATGTACTGTATTAGTAATTAGAGATTCCTGGATAGTGAGAGATCCGCGCTGGGAGCTCACTACCGGAGAGCACATTTCCTCCCAGCCGCCTCTAATCTCCCACGGAAGCTTTCAAACTTCTCAGGAATTCTCTTCACTGCTGCAGGAATCACATTCACATTTTATTAATATTCCTCCAGCAATTTCAAACGATTTGTCAAGTTAAACCTTTACCTCCTGGTAGGGAGAAGTTAAAATCAGAAAGATGGACCTCACCTATTTTTAAGGGAAAACCTCAGGGCCTCATGCAAAATGAGAGGAAGTAGCTGCTTTGGACAGCCATAAGTAGGAAGTGCTGGGAGGTGTGGGTGGCTGTTGTGTGGTGTGTGTGTGTGTGTGTGTGTGTGTGTGTGTGTGTGTGTTTGATTTTGGGATCAAGAACCAAAAGTTTTGGGGGCCTAGATAGTTTTATAGCTATTTCTATCAATAACTATTATGCTTAATGATATTAAACTAGTCCAATAGCAAGATTCTTTCTAAAACTTTCTCTTTTGCAAGGGAGTTTCTTTCCCTCCTTTTAATATAATTATTGTGGAATAGAGCCTCTGAGCCTAAAGTGGAAAAAAAAAAAACAACTATCCCTTTTGATTGAGTGTCAATGTTTCCTTCTTATGAAACAGTCTGGTGTACCAGGTTAAGAGTCTGAGCCATAACTTTTTCATGGAACCACTTGTTCTCCAAATTGGCCATGTCCTCCCAAACATTTGGCATGTTGAACTCTCTGCCTAAATGCCTTCTTCCTTTTCTTCCTGTCAAACCCCAGATCACTGTTTGAGACCTCTATTTCTATTGTATATTTTTTCTTCCATTTTCCCAGAAGATTTATGTGTGTGTGTTTGTGTGTGTGTGTGTGTGTGTGTGTGTGTGTGTGTGTGTGTGTGTATCATTAGCACTGGGACATGAAGCACGAGGTCAAGTACACTGAATTGAAACCCAGAGAAAAGCACCTG